>PVLC010000867.1:82658-114706 GCA_004027655.1 Graphiurus murinus
TGGTTGGGAAGTTGCTGGGCTGGGAAGTTGCTGGGAGAAGTTCTGGGAGGAATTGGTTGGGAAGAAGAAGCGGTTGGGAAGAGGTTGGCCGGGTTGCTGGGGAAGTCCTGGGAAGAAAGATTGTGGGTTGCTAGTGGAAGACGGGTTGTTAGAGAGAGGGGTTATTGGAAGTTTGTAGGAAAAGCACTATTTGGAAAGATGACCTCTGCACTGTGTTTGTTATCGTTTGTGCAACGCCTTGATCCCAGAAAGAGAGAGAGATAATAAAAGAGGTTCGAACCAGTAGCATTTAGCCGGCGTCTTTTATTGGGGCCTCACGGCTGAGGGTTCAGCCTGGGGCGCCCGATACTGAGATAGATCCTGATATATTCATATGTATACATAGTCGATTGTAGTATTTCCATTAATGAACCTCACAAATCCTATGTATATCAATCATTCTGCTTTGGGCCTCTACTAGGGCATATTTTGGGAAATGCAGTGTCTCTATGTGATTGGAATTGGAAAATATTTAAATTCAGACAACGCTGAGTTTGAATTCTTGTTCTATCACTTATTTTTGGTGTGACCTTGTACAAATTGAACTCAGAATTGGACACTTTGGTGCTTAAACCTTTATAGAATATTCTTCCTATTGTTTTTGGAGCATAATAGGTACTCCAAAGGTTAGCCATATTATTGGACAATTATTACATCTTAAATATATTATTTGACAAGACATGACCACCATTTCACTCTTCCTTACAATGCCAGAGAGTAGACTTACCAGAATCTTCCAACATCCACACTTCTTATCTCATGATCAATTAGAACTCTGAGCAATAATTCTTGGAAAATTTACAGTTGGAGCAAAGAGAAAAGTAGGTAACAATGAAGGCTGTAGGCCTGGGCATGGATTGCAAGCTGGCCATGAGGATTCCACTAAAAATTTAGCACACAGTCAGCAGAAAGAAAAATGACCTTCCAGCCGGGCATGGTGGCGCACGCTTGTAATCCCAGCATTCCGGAGGCTGAGACCGGAGGATCCAGGTTCGCGGCCAGCCTCAGCTACCTAGTGAGGCACTCCACAACTTAGTGAGAGTCGGTTTCAAAATAAAGAATAAAAAATAGGGCTGGGGGTATAGCTCGGAGGTAGAACGCCCCTGAGTTCAATCCCCAGTACTGCAAAAAAAAAAGAAAAAAAAAAAGAAAAATGACCTTCCTCAAAAATTCATCAAAGGATTCCTGGAAGTATGAGTGCATGGTAGAGAATGAGGATCCACTTCATGATTGCCTACTACCGTGCAATTCACAAGAGTTCTAGACTGCAAGGCATGAAACTGGGATGAAAAGTCTGAGGAAGAAACTGTGGCCTGCTCTGATCCTGCTTCACAGCACTGCTAAAATGAATAGTCTGACAGTTAAATGCTTGCAGAAAATATAAAAAACAGAGATTGAGGGGATCTAAACAGACTGTTCAAAATCACCTAGGTCAAGGGCCCCCAAACCAGTCTATACCAGAATAACAGGGCTTATTCAAAACCATAACACATAGAAATTAGAACTTTTTTTTGTTGTTGTTGGTTTTTTTTTTTTTTTTTTTTTTTTTTTTTTTTTTTTTTTTTTTTTTTTTTTTTTTTTTTTTTTTTTTTTTTTTTTTTTTTGCGGTACTGGGGATTGAACTCAGGGGCATTCTACCTCCGAGCTATAACCCCAGCCCTATTTTTTATTATTTATTTTGAAACCGAGTCTCACTAAGTTGCGGAGTGCCTCACTAGGTAGCTGAGGCTGGCCGCGAACCCGGATCCTCCGGTCTCAGCCTCCCGAATGCTGGGATTACAAGCGTGCGCCACCACGCCCGGCTGAAATTAGAACTTTTTAAAGGAGGGAGAGTAGTTAATTGTGTTTATTTTGATACTGGTGTGTTACTCATCAGTAGCACTTGGTTGAAAAATTGCACTTGAATACATACATGCAAGGAAGGGGGAAAACTGAGGTTCATTAATGGAAATACTACCATGGACTATGTATACATATGAATATACCAACATCTATCTCAGTACTCTGTATTGGGAAGAGGGGAAATGGGGAGGTGGCGGGGAGCCCACCAAGTACAGTGTGCATGTATGTCACTGTCAACATGATTTACCTTATGATGTGAGATTATAATGCACAAAAAAAGCATAAAAATAATACATACATGAATTTTGCTAAACTATACAAGAACTTTAATTTTTCACCATAACTTATACTTTATTGACATATTTGTACATATTTCTGAGGTATAGAGGTACAATGTGATATTTTGATTCATGTATAATCATGTAATGATCATAATGATCAAATCAGGGTAACCATACACTAATTTTCATTCCCATCAATAGTCTATGTGTTCCCACTTCTCCACATGATCATCAGATTTTTTATTTTTGTCATTTTTTATGATAACCATTCTTTTTTAAAAACATCCCAGTTGATTAGAATTATCATTCAAGTTTGTGAGCCACATGGGGAGACTTGAGGTGTTCACTACCCCCAAAAATTCAGAGAAAAAACTTTCTTCAAATAAGCATTTTTGTATGCAAAACTACATGGAAGAAATAAATATACCTAAATAGAGACCAAAAACAAGTTCATGCATATGTGGCAATTTAATTTGTGATGAAGGCAACATTCTAGATGAATATGAAGAAGGATAGAGAAGCTATCAAATTAATTGTATTTGTATTTTATTTGTAAACAATTTGAATATGTTTACTTACATCTTCACTTGGAAAAAATTAGACACATATCACAACATACACTAAAATAAATATATTGGATTACAGACAAGAATACAGAAACCAAAACATAAAGAAATACTAGGACCAAAATAACCATCGTGGAGCTAGAAAACCTTTATAAGTAACACCTAAACACAGGAGGCATAATTTTTTGAAATTACAGATTTTACTACATGAAAATTTAAAAAAGAATGTAAAAATAAGCAAACAGACTGGGACACTGAAATTTCAATGTCATTAACAGAGAAATAATTAATATTTATAATAGGCATAGAAAACCTCAGAATAAAAGAAGATAAAGGAAAAACAAGCAGGAGAAAGCAATTCACAGAAGAACAATTACAAGTGGCCAATTAGCATATGAGAAGAATACTAAGTAATCAAGGAAATGGAAATTAAATCAACAATGAGTTATTATTTTAAGTGTATCAGATTGGCAAAGATTTCAAAGAATAATATTATCCAGTATTGGTGAGGGTATAGGAAAACCTGTTGGTTGGAGTCATTTTGGAAGGATGACAAAATGTGAAATGTTCATTATATATAGATATGGTTATAGGCATAGATTAGATAGATAGAGATGATAAATATAGATAGACACAGGTATAGATATAGATTACAAATATAGATGATATAGATAGATATAGATATAGATATAGATCCCCCCCTATGTAAATCCATCCTATGAAAACATTTGTTCATGTACATAAAGATGTGTCTTAGGCTATTCCCTATATTTTGCAATTAAAATATTCCAAACAACTTAAATATCCATGAACTGAGGACCTGATATATATATCTGATATAATATATATATATATATATTAGGCAAAAACTGGAATAGGCTGCTGCAATTCAATATGCATTGAGGGAAAAATTGTAGTACAGAGCAACATAAACAGTGTGAGTTGATTTATATAAAATGTACACATATTTACAAATGTATAATACATATTTTAATGTGCAGAAAATGGCCTGTAAGGATACAAACCAACTTGAAAGTAATGACCACCTCTGTAGAAAAGAATAGAATTGGTACTGAGAAAGATTCCTGAAGAAGCTTAAAAAATTTTTACCTTGTATATCCCTGGGAATCTTTGTTATTGTTTGTATTTTTGTTTTGTTTTGTTTTTGATGATGGTACTGGGTACTAAGCCCAGGGGAATTCTACCTGTGAGCTACACCCCCAGCCCTATTTTAGTTTTTATTTTGAAATAAGGTCTCATTAAATTGCTGATGCTGTCCCCAAACTCACAATTTTCCTGTCTCAGCCCCCCCCAAGTACTAGAATCACAGGCATGCAACACCACACCTGACTCTGTATATGTCTGTTTTAAATGTAATGTTTATAAAATGCTTTGAAAATTTCCACCACAAATGAGCATTGAATATGTGTGCTATTATTTGCTTATTTGTGTTGCTTGAAATTTTCATGGTGTGCATACACTACTTTAATAATTAAAAGCCAAAATGAAGAAAGTAACACCAACGAGATGGCCAAATGGGAGGTTACTTGTTTGTATCCCCCTCAAATCAACAATAATTTGGCAGCAATTTATGGACAAAAGTGCCTTTTAGAAAGCTTTGGGATCTAGGTAGCTAGCAAAGCCCCAGTAGATCCCCAGACCCAGAAAAGTTCTTTTGAGGAGGAAGCCTCACTGACTATAGTTCTGGCTACAAACCTGGAAATGGCCTCATCCCTTTCTGGAGTTGATCACATCCATGTTTGACCTTGGTCTTGGTACCTGCAGCATCCACCAAGGGACTTCTTTGAAGTTATGCCCACCTGTGCCTTGGGTAACTGGCTTGTTGACCTCAATCCTAGCTGATCTGGCTCCAACTAATCTCTACTGCAGTCTGAGATCAGCCCTGCCTACACAGAAACCTGGTGAAAGACTTGCTTGTTCATGCCAACAAGGCAGGTCCTCCGATCTCATTCCTACAGCAGATCCTGGAATAATCCTATAACTCAGCTCCAACCTCTGTCTACTATGTGAAGAGTGGTCCTGCCTGCTTAGGACCTACCAGAAGTCATGTCTGTGATGACCTCATTCCACAGGAGAACTTATAACAGACCCATAGTCTGGTTCCAGCCTTTCCTGAACCTTGGGACTTACTGAAAGATATGTTTCTCAGTGCCTTCAGAGGTAGGCCCGCTGACCTTCATATGAGTTGCAGACCCTGAACGTGGCCCCAACATCTCATAGATGTCCAGGGACAGTTCTATCCACCCAATATACCCAATGAATACACATGAAAACATCCTCAACAAAATACTAGCAAACCAAATTCAACAGCATATTAAAATAAATCATATTCACTATTATCAGGTAGGGATCTATGGATTCATGGATCATTCAATATACACAAATCAATAAATGTGAGACACCACATTAGCATAGTAAAGGATGAGCCGAGTGTGATTGATGGTGCAGGCCTATAATCTCAATACTTGGGAGGCTGAGACAGGAGGATGGCAATTTCTTCTGAGTTGGCCATAACTTCGAAAGATCCTGTTTCAAAATAAGAAAAATAAATAAATAAAGGTCTGGTGTTGTAGCTCCAAGATAGAATGTCCCTGTGTTCAATCCCTAGGACCAAAGCAAAGCACATAAAATATGAAAACTATATGATCACCTCAATAGATTCAGAAAGAACATTTGATAAAATCCCACATCTTTTCATGATAACAACTTAATAAATTAGGTATAGAAAGTCTGTATCTCATCATAGTAAAAGTCATATAATCCCACTGCTCACATCATACTCAATGGTGAAAAGATGAAATATTTTCCTCTAAGATCAGAAATAAGACAAAGATACCCCTCTCAACACTTCTCTTCAACATAGTACTGGAATTCCTAGTCAGAAGAGTAAGTCAAGAAAAATAATTGAAAGGCATTCACATAGGTAAAGAAGTAAAATTGTCCCTGTTTGTAGATAACATGATCTGCTCTTATACTATAGAAAATTAAATATCCATCAACTGAGGACCCATTAGACATGTGTGGGACAGCCAAATAGTGAAATATAATTCTGCCCTACAAGAGTCTAGGAGTCTCTCCCAGGAGATTTCTCTGCATGTTAAAAAACCAGCTGTATCTGGTTTATAAAGACAAAGATAAATAGACTGGGTGGGATACAGACATCTGCACTACTATCCTGGTATGGAAATCTTGAGTAAAGAGTTTTTTATAGTACTCTCTGCTCTATGGCACTTCAGAGAAGAGCAGTTTGAAAACCATTGTAATAAAGGAATTGTCACCCAGAAAGAGGACACATTCCCCAGTATAATGCAGTAAGTTAGGGGCAAAGGAGATTCACATCCAATTTTATATGACTTGCAAACAACAAGTGTACCCCTATTTGCACAAATCAATAAGTCATGATTTCCTCATAGAATTTTAGAGTGAGTCAGGTCCTTAGGCCTCATTACCTCCAATATCTGAGTCAGTGCAGGGTTTCCTATTGTGACTTCCTTGGCAAATAATAATATAGCCTTCATTTGAACTCCTCTAGTATAAGGGGACTTTGATTTTTTAAACAATTTAAAAATGTTACACAGTTCTTCCTTGCCTTCCATAAAATTTTATGAGACCTGCTCTCTGGGAGACACTAGTGATACAGCTAGTATAGACCAGAGGAAGAAACACAAAAGTTATTCAATTATAATGCAGTGTGATTATTTGGTATTAGAAGCACAGAAGATGTGAAATTATATATTCCATAAACATGAGCCTAGTATATGGTAGGGAAGTCAAGGTCACAAAAGAATTCAGAACAGAGCCAGGATTTGAAGTTAGGCTGTGTGCCTCTAGAGTATACATTCTTGACCACTTTACTACTTTATATTCTACAGTGCACTAATTAATATTCTAATGAAATCTTTTCCATGTCTTATCACCCTCTCAGATCTAAAGACCTGAAGGCAAGGGATATTTCTAATTCACTTTCTTGTCCATGCCTCAAACCAGAAGTGCTGGGGAAGTACTTGAGGAATGAAAAAATTCTGAATGAAATTTTCAAGTTATTTTGTCCCATATCTTTTTCCCAGTATCACTGGGCCATGCCAGTGACCAGCTCCTTTGAAAACTTGCAAACCCTTCATAACCATTGTGTCATGTCACTACTGCTGTCTCCACCATTCCATCTCCAAGTAGGCCTTTATTCCGTTAGTGAACAGAACAGTGATCAGGATGTGGAATTTCCTGTTTTCCTAGCCTTCTGGAAAGATTTTATTTTTCTTTTTGGATTCTTTAACATAAACTATATCAGTTGCTAAGACACCAATATGCCTACCAAAAGCAAAATTACTTAATGAGTAGCAGGATGCTGACACACACTCTGTCTTGTTAATTTTTTTTTTCATTCCCCAGCTCAGAAATGCTAACACAACAAGAGACAATCAAACTGAGTAATAAATATGAACGGATGAGATCCTGCAGTGGGGATAATGGAAGTCTGTCTCTGACTACCCACTCTCACATGTGTTTTCATATATATTTCTGGTAATTACTTCAAATGAACTTCATTTTATGGGATAAGAATGCAAAACATCTAGAGGAAGACATTTTACAGCAGGACTTAGCTTGAGTACTTGGCCAAGGAGGGAAAGCTTGACACTATCTGATGCTTTATTCACAGAGGAAAGCCAGTACATTTATCATGAGGCTGAAGTTTCTAATCTCCTCCCGTAGTAGATTCATCCTAATCTAGGCATTTAGCACCAATCCTGACCTAGGAGAGGAGGGACTTAAGCAATCCCTCTTCTACTCACCTGGACATATCACCAGCTATCACTAAACTCTGCTTTTGGTCTGGCCTTGCCCTCTTATCTCTATCCTCTTCACTAGCTCTGCCAGGTACCTACAGCCCTCTCTTGTAGAAATCTTGTATATGTCCCAGGTCCCTAGCTATTGTCAGATTCTGCTTTTTACCCTAGATTCTTATCCCCAGATCATGGGAACAAGACTGAGACTCTTATCCCTGATGTCAACTGTCAGCCCAGATTTCCAAATACTTTCTAATGATGGTTGCCCTACAACTGTTTCATCTAAACACTTATCAGGACATTTAATCCACACTTTTCTCAAGTGTTAATTCAATTTCTAGGAAAGAAGGAGTATACTGAGTATCAGGAGGGAAGTCACACTTGGGTATAAATAAGACATGGCCTCAGGAAAACTGCATATGCCACCAAAAGTAAAGAATAAGAATCCTAGAGAAGGAATTTATCTTATGTCCTACATTAAGCAAATGTGCAGGTGTGGTTCAGTGAATTTTCTATGAAAGCATTGCAGAACTGAGTTCCTGGAATCTAGGGATAGCTGCCTATTCCTTTCCATTCCCTAGCCTAGGATAGAATTATAAAGACATAAAACACTGCTAGACCCATTTGTCATGATGTCTGGGCTGTCCGCTCAGTTTTGCTCTTGATAAAGCTGAAGCAGAAACACTACAGAAGAAAAAGAAGAGATAAATGTACAAGAAACGTACAGAAGCAGGCTATCACAGAAAACTGGCAGATATGAAAACAGGTCTGTGGGAACCCAGCCTCTGAATCATTTCTGTCAGCCACACTGGACTTTATGAAAGCAGAGACTATATCTGATCCAGCTCTAGGAACCTATTAGATGTGTAATAAATAGTTTGAACTAAATTACTTTAAGTAAAATGAAATCCAATTTTGTACATTAATCTGTTCTTCAAGTTCAAGCTCAGTCATGACTATAGCTGGTGCTAGGTGGCACAAACATTCTGGATAACTTAATGTAATCACAAAATATAAGGAAATCCCTTAGGTCTTTGGTCTACAGTAGTTGCAGATGAAGTGCCTATTGATACACCTCAACTGTTCCATTCTGGTCTAGTGCTTCTTTGGTTTCCATACTATGCCAAAGGCAGAGAAAAATTTACTGAGTTTGAAAGTCCTAGGCCTCCTATTTCTACAATTCAAAAGTATTCACCATTCAGAAAAAAACCACCACTGTCCTCTTCCATTGATAAAATATTTACCTACCACTCATATTTCCCTATCAGGTTTTTCCTCTATGTATTATATCTATAGTGCCAATCTAAGAATTCTTTTTCCAACCCCAAATCCCAAGGATTACATATATTTTATTCTAAATTTGTCATAGAATTTTCCACGATTCATTTAGAAATTCTTATTTAAGGTATGAGGCTTATGTCAGAGTTTCTTTCTGTTTTTAAATGTCTGGATGTCCAATTGCTTCAGGAATATATTTTGAAAGGGTTATGTTACCTCCATCAAATTTCTTTTGTACCTTTGTAACGTCAAACATACCCTTCCATTAGAGCAGGGCCTCCCAAGTTTTTAACTTTTTTTTCAGTACTGAGGATTGAACCCAGGGGCATTCCTCTGAGCTATACCGCCAGATCTATTTTTTTATTCTTTATTTTTAAACAGTATCTCACTAAGTTTCAGAGGACCTCACTAAGTAGCTGAGGCTGGCCCGGAACCCACATTCCTTCTGTCTCAATCTCCCAAGTACTGGAATTACAAGCATGCACCATCACGCCCAGCTGGTTTTTAACTTTTTATTTTTAATAATTATAGATTCACAAGAAGTTGTTAAGATACGTGAAGTGTGTACCATTTCTCCATTGGTTACATTTTATTTTATCATTTTATTTATAGTACTGGGAATTGAACTCATATTTGTTAACAGGGTCTCTCTAAGTTACTGAGTGTGGGCCTTCTACTCTGCTCAATTATCTATGTGTCTCTTTTTGTGCCAATACCATGCTCTTTTTATTACTATATCTCTGTAGTATAATTTGAAGTTAGAAATTGTGATGTCTCTTGTATGGTTCTTATTGTTGAGAATTAATTTGGTTATTCTGTGTCTTTTGTTTCTTCATATGAAGCTTAGGGGTTATTGTTCTAACTCTGTTAAGATTAACATTGGAATTTTGATAGGAATTACATTGACTCTGTGATTATATTTGTTAGAATGGCCATTTTGATAATATTATTCTGCCTATTCAAGAGCAAGGGAGACCTTTCCTTCTTATAAGATCTTCTTCAATTTCTTTCTTTAGTGTTTCATAATTTTCTTTGTGGATGTCTCAACACCATGGTTAATGTCAAGGTATTTTATTTTTTTTATTTTTTATTTTTTTGCCGTACTGGGGATTGAACTCAGGGGCATTCTACCTCCGAGCTACACCCCCAGCCCTACTTTTTATTCTTTATTTTGAAACAGGGTCTCACTAAGTTGCGGAGTGCCTCACTAGGTAGCTGAGGCTGGCCGTGAACCTGGATCCTCAGGTCTCAGCCTCCCAAATGCTGGGATTACAAGCGTGTGCCACCACACCCGGCTGTATTTTATTGTTTTTAAGATTATTGTGAGTGGAATTGTTTTATGGATTTCTTTTTTAGTGGGTTCATGGTTGGAATATAGAAAAGCTGATTTTTCTAGATTTATTTTGTACCCTGCTACATTGCTGAATTTGTTAATAACCTCTAGAAGTCTTTTGGTTGAGTTTTTTGTCCTTCTAAATATAGGATCATGTCATCTGCAAATAGAGCTAATTTCAGTTCTTCTTTTCTTATTCAAATCCATTTATATTCTTTTCTTGCCTTATCATTCTGGCTATAGTTTCAAGGACTATATTGAAAAGGAATGGTGATAGTGAACATCCTTGTCTTGTTCCTGATTTTAAAGGAAATTCCTAAAATTTTTCCTCTTTCAATATGATGTTTGCTTGAGATTCATTGTATTTTGCCTTAATCATGTTGAAATAAGTTCCTTCTATTCTGATTTTTTTCTGCAGCATTTTTCACATGAATGGGTGTTGGATTTTGCCAAATGCCTTTTCAGGATATATTGAGATGTGCATGTGATTTTTGTCTTTAGTTCTATTTATGTAGTGAATTACATGTATTGATTTGCATATGTTGAATGAACCTTGCATCCTTGGAATCAAACCAACTTAGTCATTGTTGGGGTCTTAGCCTGGCCAGAAGACCTCGCCTCTAGATGGCGCCTGGCAGAGTGCCAGGAGTGGTTGCAGGTGGTAACATCCTAGGGCTGCGCCACGCCAGAGCGCATACACCAGCACCCCCGGCTTGTGGCCGGCCCAGGTGAGAGCTGTATGCAGGCACCTCGTGGTGCCTCCACCTCCCATGCAGGGGAAGGGGGGTAGGTTGTTGGTTGTTGATGGGGGAATGATTGGTTGCTGGAGAGAGAGATTGTTGGGGGTTTGTTGGAAAGGTACTATTGTGAGGAACGGCTACGGAGAATGAGAGTAGGGGGAGAGAGACGATTGTGGCTAGAGAGACGGTTACTGTCAGGGTTAAGAGAACGATTACTGTTACTATTACTGCTTGGGTAACATCCTCGGTCCCAGAGAGAGAGAGAGAGAGAGGTATAATAAAGAGAAGCTTGAACCAGCAACATTTGGTTATCGTCTCCATTCGAGCCTCACGGTTGAGGGTCCAGCGTGGGGGACAATAAGTTCTCCCCCTCTCTGTTTATATAAAATGGCTATAGATCATGCCTGTCTTAAGTTGTCGGTCTTCATCTGCCATCCGTACCCGTCATCGGATCAGTGGTATCAAGACCACCTTCCTGTCTTAGGTTGGTATAGCACTGAGCCTGATCTTACCCGTCACTGACTACCGATCTAATATGCTAAGCCACACTCCAGGGGAGGTGTCAGCCTCAATGGCTGCGAATGCTAGTACAATAGATCACTGCTGCTATCTCTGGCTGGCCCACAGAAGACACATGCACCGCACCAGCCCGACAGTGGCTACCAAGAGATATAAACAGAGCTGAAATGTCCATGCAAGCACCCAAACGGTTACATAACAACCCTATGACAAAGGGGTTAACTGCAGAGAGTTCTGATAAGTCCAATCGCTCGAGACAGTACTGAGATGTCCATGCAAGTGCTCAAATGGTTACATAGCAACCAGATGACAAAGGGGTTAACTGTAGAGAGTTCTGATAAGTCCAATCGCTCGAGACAGTACTGAGATGTCCATTCAAGCGCCCAAACGGTTACATAACAACCAGATGGCAAAGGGGTTAACTGCAGAGAGTTCTGAAAAGTCTAATTGGTGGCAGTGGGAAAGAAGAAGTCTTTCATCAGTCCAACTTGCATCTGGACTCAGAGGAGGGCTGTGTCATATCTTCAGCACTCCTCATAGGCACCGCGCTGCTCCCAGGGCCACCAGGCCCACGGTCATCAGATGTACCAGCGCTGCTCGTCTCATCTTGGCTTGTCGAGGGCTCCGCCACAGGTCTCACTAGGCGTTCAGGAACCCAAATCAGCATGGCCTTGTTCTGTTGAAATACACAAACAGAACCTCTCTTCCAAATTAACATGGGATATCAACACAAATAAGCAAAGGCTGGAGAAGAGAGAAGCAAGATTCCACAGACCATGAATCAAGGAGCCATTTAGTTCTGAGGAAAGGAAAGCAGGATTTCATTGCTGATTATTGAGAATGGTAAAAGCAAAATAGCCCCAGCTGAAACTGCTAACGAGAAGGTGCTCAGCATCTTCTTGTTATCTTGTGATGATGAAGTAGAAAACAATGTAGAGAATGGCAAAAGAAGAAAACATATCTCGGACTCCCGTATTTGGCTGTGGAAGTGCTGCTCCCATGCCAACACCTCGTCCTGCCCCTCCATCCTCAGTCTCCTCGCCTGAGCTAGCTTCCCCTCCAGAGGCCGTGCAAGACAATTCTTCCTTAATGCTCTCCAGCTCTTCAGCCCCCTTTCTTATAGCTGTTTGACACTTTCCTTTGGGATTAGTCAAACAGGTTCGTACCAATGCCCAAATGGGCAAAGTCCCGAGGGGCAATGAGCTCTCCTGTTCTGCCTTTCGCAAATCCTCTCCTAAACGTTCCCATTGGTACACAGTTAGCAGCCCCTCCTCTGTAAACCAAGGGGCTACTTTTGTGACCGTGAGGCAAAACTGCCGCAGGGTATCTATTTTATCTATTTTTACCGCATTTCCCCCTGCTCAGATCAGGTCCTGCAAGGTCTGCTCCATGCTATGCTTGGAAATCTCTGATCCCATAGCTGTTTCTGAGTTTTATACTAAATTATTTAAAAACTCGGTCGCCTCACCTCAAACTTTCGAACTTGGTTGCCTCACCATGAACTTTCGATCACCCACCACGACCTTCAACCCTGACACTATATAGCCGTTTCCTTGACTTATAAACTTTGATAAAAGCTAAATCACAAGTACTAGTACTAAACTATTTCTAATATCTGTCGTCACCCGCGACTCGGGTCTAGGGGTTCTCAGGTTTGGGGGTCCCTGGGTTTTGGGGTCCCGGGTTTCGGCACCACTTATCAGGGTCCCCGGGTTTCGGGGTTCCCAGGTTTCGGCACCACTTATCATCCCCCACGCTGGACCCTCAACCATGAGGCTCCAATGGAGACGATAACCAAATGTTGCTGGTTCAAGCTTCTCTTCATTATACCTCTCTCTCTCTCTCTCTGGGACCGAGGATGTTACCCAAGCAGTAACAGTAACAGTAATCATTCTCTTAACCCTGACAGTAATGGTCTCTCTAACCACAATCGTCTCTCTCCCCCCACTCTTGTTCTCTGTAGCCGTTCCTCGCAATAGTGCCTTTCCAACAAACCCCCCAAATCTCTCTCTCCAGCAACCAACTATTCCCCCATCAACAACCAACAACCTAACCCCCCCTGCTCTGTCTCCCCCCCCCCGCCGTGCGCGGGAGGTGGAGGTTCTTAAAGCCACACAGGGCTTGGGCCAAGAGGTGCCTGCATACAGCCCTCACCTGGGCTGGCCACAAGCCGGGGGTGCTGGTGCATGCGCTCTGGCATGGCGCAGCCCTAGGATGTTACCACCTGCAACCACTCCTGGCACTCTGCCAGGCGCCATCTAGAGGCGAGGTCTCTCTGGCTGGGCTAAGACCCCAACAGTCATGGTGTCACAATTTCTTAATATGGTTTGAATGAATATCACTAGTATGTTGTTTAGAATTTTTGCATCTATGTTCATCAAGGTATTGGTATATAGTTTTCTTTTATTGAGGGATCTTTATTTGTTTTTGTTATTAAGGCAATACTAGCCTCATAGAAGGAGTTTGGAAGGATTCATCTCTTTCTATTTCATAGAATAACTTGTGAACTACTTGGTTTAGTTCTTGTGCAAAGGTTTTGCAGAATTCAGCTGGAAATTTGTCTGGACCTAGGTTTTTCTTTGATGGAAGGATATTTATTATTATTTATATCTCTTTGCTATTTATTAGTTTAGGTTTTCTATATCATCTTGGTTCAATTGAAGTAGGTTGTCTCTATGAATCTATCTATTCTTTGTTTTACAGTTTATTGGAATATAAATTTTCAAAATAGTTTCTGATGATCCTCTGGATTTCACCACTGTCTGTGGTGATGTCTCCTTTTTCATATCTGATTTTAATAATATGGTTTAATTTTCTTTTTTTGGTTAGTTTATATAAGGGTTTGACAATCATGTTTATCTTTTCAAAGAACTAGTTTCTTTCTTTCTTTCCTTATTCATTTATTTATTATTTTTCTCTATCTCATTGATTTATGCTCTGGTTTGAATTATCTCCTGCCTTTTACTGGCTTTGGGATGAGACTGTTCCTATTTTTTCAGGTCTCTGAGGTATGTCATTAGAACTTAGACTTTCTGTTTTTCTTTTGAAGGCAATCAGTACTATACATTTACCTTTTAAAAGATCTTTCAAAGTGTTTCATATATTTTGGTATGTTGTGTCTCTATTTTCATTTAATTCTAGGAATTTTTTATATCTTCTCTATTTCTTTTATAATCTAATCCTTATTCAAAAATGTGTTCTTCAGTTTCCATGTATTTATGTAATTTATTTTGGTCTTCTTGTTGTTGCTTTCTACTTTCATTCCATTGTGATATGAAAAGATGCAGGAAATTATATTTCACTTTTTGAATTTGCTGATACTCAGAATATGGTCTATTTTTTGAGAAATTTCCATGAACAGCTGAGAAGAATGTGTATTCAGATGTTGTTAGATGGAATATTTTGTATAAGTCTATTAGGTTTTGTTTAGAGTGTTCTTTAGGTCTGAAGAATCTTTACTCATCTTTTGCCTGGAAGATCACTCTAATGGTGTGAGCAGTGTGTTGAAGTCTCCCAATATTATTGTATTAGGATCTATTTGAGAACTGATGTCCTGAGGAGGTTTTTTTTTTTTTTTTTAATTGGGGGCACCCACATTTGGTGCATAAATGTTTACTACCATTACATTTTCCTATTGGATTTTTCCTTTTATTAGTAAGAAATGATCCACTTTGTCTCTTCTGATAATTTTTAGTTTAAAGTCTGCTTTGTCGCATATGAGTTTTATTACCCCTGCTTTCTTTGAGTCTCCATTTACATTGTATATCTTTTTTTCATCTTTTTACCTTTAGCCTGTGGTTATCTTTTCCTGAAAGGTGAGTTTTTAGCAAGCAGCATATAGTTGGATTATATTATTTAACCACATGATCAGTCTATGCTTTTTTAATTTGGGAGTTTAGACCTTTGACATTCAATGTTATTACTGAGAGATGATTTTTGTTTCCTGTCTTTTTGAGTTATATTTTCTATTTCATATAGTGTTATTTCGCCATTTTTAGTTGCCTATCTGGTGGAATTTAGTCCACTTCTCATTCTGTTTTTTTTTCTTCTTTGTGTTTTATTTCTTTAAGTATTTTCACTAGTGCCAGCTTGGTAGTCATAAATTCATTTAGTTTCTGCTTGTCTTGGAGGTTTTAATTTCTCTGTAAATTTTGAAACATATATTTGCTGCATATAGCAATCTTGATTGGAAGTTGGTTTCTTTCAGGATTTTGAGTACATAATATCAGTCCGTATTGGCTTTCATGACTTGCGTTGAGATATCTGACATGATTCTTATTGTTTTACCCCTGAATTCCATACATTCTTTTGTTCTTGATGCTTATAGGTTTCTTTCCTTGGCCTCTATGGTAGTCATTTTGATTATTATGTGGCATGGAGAAGTTCTTCTTTGATTTTCTCTTGTTGATGTTCTGAATGTCTCTTGTATGTGGATATCCAAATCTTTTTCTTTGTTTGGGACATTCTCTGATATTATTTGGTTTGTGCTTCTAGACCTTATGCAATGCCTATTATCTCTAAGGTCATTTCATATTATCCCATATTTCTTGAATGTTCTGGTCATGTTGCTGTATTATACTCTCTCTATTGTTGATTCTGTGGTCAGTTTTCTTTTTTTTTTTTTTTTTTTTTTGAACTCAGGGGCATTCTACCTCCGAGCTACACCCCTAGCCCTATTTTTTATTCTTTATTTTGAAACCGAGTCTCACTAAGTTGCAGAGGCCCTCACTAGATAGCTGAGGCTGGCCACGAACCCGGATCCTCCGGTCTCAGCCTCCCGAATGCTGGGATTACAAGCGTGCGCCACCACGCCCGGCTTGTGGTCAGTTTTCAATGAGCTGCCTTCCAAGAGTGACTCTCTATTTTCCATGTGATCTAGTCTTCCAGAGGTATTTTTATTGAGCTCTTTAATTCACTTTTTGTTTCCTTCATTTTGTTGAAAGCCTCTTTTTGGTTCTTACTTAGGGCCTCAATCTCTCTATTCATATGTTCTTCTATTTCCTATACACTTCCTCTGATTTTATTTCAGAGGCCTTTGATCATATTGAAAGTCAAAATTCTGAATTCTCCTTCTGACATTTTCTGCAGCTCAATATTGGTGATCTCCCTTGTTTTTGAGTTGTAAGAGTTTATTGTTTCCTCATTGGTCTTCATTCTCAGGTTTGTATTTCTGTTGTCTTGCATCCTTTTCCTCTTTGTGTGAAAGTCTTATGTCTATTTGTTGTCCCTATATAATAAGGCCTATGCTGGGGGTACATATTTGCCTCCACAAATCTATCTCATATTATTGGATTTTTTAGTTTTTCGTCCAGAAACTCTTTAAAATATAATGTTCTTAGTTCAAGCAAAGAGGAGTATCTGGCTGCAGGCCACTGTGATCTTTAGGCCCAAACTTGGCAGGGCCAGTGATTATGACATTCTATTCAGAGCCTGTGGCCTAATAGTTGGAATTTAATGCTCCACAGACAGCACTACTTCTTTAATGGTTACAAATCCATGAGACCCTGCAGAGAACTTCCATAACCAGTGGGCTGAAGCTCAGCAGGGCCAGAGATTACTATGTTCTGAGTTTGTAGCCTGTCTCCCTGAGTTTTGATATCTCAGGAACATCACCACTGATTTGCTGGTTGCAATCACATGGAGAACTATCAGTGAGCTTCAGGCCCAAACTGCAGCTGAGATCCTATGAACCCCTTCAGACCTCTAGCCTCCCTGATTTTAAGGCCCAAGCTCTGGCAGAAATATATTGTATCATTCTGAGTCTGGGGTTGGATGGCTCATTTATTTAGCCCCAAGGACACTGCTGCTACTCTGGGAAGCTGTGATCACATGAAATCTTTTTGGCCTCCAGTATTGGTGCTTGTGGAGCCCAGACACTGTCGAGTGCACAAGTTGATAGCCTTCCAAGCCTGCAACATGTTTGGGTGAGTTATTTCACCCCAAAGACACCACTAGTGGTCTTTTGGTGACTGATGGAGACCCTGCAGGGATGTGATTAACTGCTGATCCTAGGCCCCATCTGCTTTCTGAGGAGTCACATCTTGAGGTATTTGAGCATGGAGAGAAAAAAATGTGATTGCTTTTGATGATTTTCTGCAATCACTGACTGAACAAGATTCTGTTTCTCCTTTGCTGGAGTTGCTCTTTAAGAGTCACCAAATTCCGGCAGCCATGATCCCTGAAGCAGGGGAGCCAAGATGGTGATGCCTCCACTTTCTGCTCACCACATGAGATGCATAGAGTTCTTTTCAGTACTCTGCTCTGTTCTGCATCCAATTCCACCACGTTTCTACTGTCTTTCTTCTGTTAAGTTCTGAGTGCTTTTCTTCTCTTTCCAAGGAGTAGTATTCTTTCTGGTTAAGTTCCATGTCTCAGAGTAACTGAAAAGTACTGTCTTTCTCTATTCTGCCATCTTTTCCCCCTTGAATCACTGGGATAAACACCACATTTATCATGATTTTTTTTATATTTTGTTGAATTTTATGTTTTCATATTACATTGAATATTTTATATTTATATTTTATTTATTTTGTAGTTTTTATATTTTGTCAATTTTTCTTTTTTAAATAATTTTTGGTGGATTGTAATAAAATATAGTGAGATTCAAAGTGATTTATTTATATTTGAACACATCACTTAGTGTGTTTTTCCACTCTGTTCCTCCTTCTCAATCCCTATACATGGTAGTGAGATTAAAAGTTTACAGATCAACCAGACAAAATATCAGTAAGGATGTTGCTGACCTAGATAAAACTATAAAAATGAATCTAATATGCATCTACAGAATATTCCACTGGACAACAACTGAATACACATTCTTTTCAGCTATTAGCTATTCACAGAACCTTCTCCAAAATAGACCACATCCTAGACCACAAAGCATGTATCTGTAAATTCAAAAGAATGGATTTAATACTATACATATTCTGAGATCACAATGTGCTGAAACTAGAAATCAATAACAATACGATAGTAAGGAGCTATATCAATACATGGAGATTGGACACGCATTTTTGAATGAGGACTGGATTACAAAGGAAATTCAAAAATTTCTGGAACCAAATGAAACTGGAGATACAACATATCAAAATTTTGGGGATAAACTCAAAACACAAAGAACCCAATTTTAAAAACTGGACAACGGATTTGAAGAGACACTTCTCAGAAAAAAGAAATATAAATGGCCAATAAATATATGAAAAAAATATTCAACATCATCAGTAATCAAGAAAATGCAAGTCAAAACTACACTGAGATTTCATCTAACTGCAGGTTTGGTTTTATGAATATTTACTATCTCTAACTATTCTTGGTGAATTAAATTTGTACCTTTGTATTGTACTTATATCATTTGTAATGGCCTTCTTTTTCACTAAATTTTCTTTCTCTTTGTTTTGTTGCTGTTGTGGTGGTGATGGTGATTATAATGTTCTTTAGGTTAATAATTTTAATTATGAAGACTAGAGTCAAAGGCAAATTTTTGGATAAAAATTCTGCAAATGATAGATTTGTGGTGACATGAGAACCCATAATAGGATAATTTTTGGTGGGCTTGGTACTAGAGATTGAACCCGGTAGTATTCTACCTCTGAGCTACATCCCTAGTCCTCTTCTATTTTTTTATTTGAAACAAGATATTTCTAAGTTGTTGATAGACTCTCTTCATTTCTGAGGCTGGCTAAGATCCTCTTGTCTCAGGCTCCCAAGTAATGGGATTACAGATATGCACCACTGTGCCCGGCTTTCTCATGAATCTGGCAATAGGAGAATTTTTAACATAGTGAAAGTTTTAGAGAAAGCTTCTTAGAAAAAGTACTAACTGAGCTTAAATTGTAAATAGTTAACTTTGTGAATAAGGAAAGGAAGTGCATTTCAGTCAAAAGGAACACATATGCTACCTTCCAGTATTGAAGAGCAAAGTGCACTAGAAAAATTAATAAAGGCCGGTGTGCTTAAGGTGTAGTGCAAATAAACAGGAAAGAAATGTGAGATGATAATGGAAGCCATGAGATGATAGACAAGGTTAGAGAATTTGTTGAGTATTCTACGAATGAGATGATACCATAGGAGGGATTTATGTAGCAAAGTGACACTATAAGACTTGATTTCTTTTTTTTTTCTTTCTTTCATTTCTGGTTTGTGAGTAACATGGGATTAAATTCAGGGGTATTCTACTTCCACGCTACACCTACAGCCTATTTTGAAATGGGAACTCTCAAAGTTCCTGAAGAGCTAACTAAGTTTCTGAGGCTGACCTCAAATTGTGATCCACCTTTCTCAGTCTTTCAAATATTGGGATTACAAATGTGCCACAACCTCTGGCTGTGATTTGATTTCAAAGTTCACTTTGGGCTGTCACCAAGGAAAGGAACAAAAAGAAGTGGAATCTTGGAGCAAATGGGAAAAGATGATGGTGATCTACATTAGAGCTCCAGGGTAGAGATGGAGGGAAGTAGATAACTGCAGAATTCTTTTGGAGGTATAACGAACAGAACTTGGCTAAAGGTTGGCAATGAAGCATTAGGGGAGAAAAAGAAGTTCCAGAGTCTAATAAAATTATTCCATGCATGAGTATCTGTGTAGTGTTCCCATGATGTTTACCCATATTTATTGTTCTCAAGCCTTTTTCACATTCATTCACTCAATTGCACCTCACAACCTGAGAGGTAGTAATTATTACTCCACTACTATTACCACCATTATCATCACTGCTATTTGACATATTAATACATTCATGTTCAGAAAAATGAAATAATTTATACAAGGTCAAATATCAGGGAAAACAAGACAATGTATTTCCATATTCCAAGAAAAAATACATTATGCTTCTGTCTTTTACTGAAGCTCCACATTAAACTAATTATTCTCAATATGAATCTAAAGTTTTCCTGACTGAAGGGCCTATAAATAATGCATGACAGTCTATGCATCCTCCCAACAAACCCATCAGGCAAGAAGACTTCACTAAGGGCTTTTCTTGTACCAATCAAGTATTCATATATCATACTCTTCAGAGTGAGAATTGCTGGAAGACTATTTCTGAAGCTCCTTTGTTTAGATGACTACTTCAAGGGCATACACATGGTGGAACCCATGCCAGGACCTGATGTTTCATATGTTTCAACTCATTACCAAGATCTAGTGTAGCTTCCATTACTGGAAAAAATGATAAGTGGATTTCCCTTCCTATTCACAGTTAAGCAGTATCTACTACCATACCTTCAAAATGGATATCCTCTTAGACCCTATAATTCTAACTTGAGAAATTACCAAAAGCTGTATAGTAATGTTTCACACCATGTTGTGAAGTATCATGAAAGAAACTTCAACCTAATAAACAGTATCAGTGAAAAACCCACAGGTAACATCATACTTAATGATGGAAGACTGAACTCCCTCAGTTATACGGAAAAAGAAAAGGAATTCTACTATAGACTACTTCTATTCAACATTGTATTGGAGATTCTACCATGTAAGTAAGAAATAAAGGCATAAAGCTTAGAAAGGAATATGTAAAATATCATTATATAGAAATTTCTTTATTTTGTTGCAATTTGTAAAGAATCCACACAACTTTATTAGAAGAATTAAATGAATTTATTCAGATTTGGGGATACAAGATTAATTTAAAATAATGAATTATATTACCATGTATGGCAATGAACAATGCAAAATTGAAACTAAGAGTCAGACATGGTGGTACATGCTCTTAATCAAGGTACTTGGGATGCTGAAACAAGAGGATTTCAGATTCAAAGTCAGCCTTAGCAACATAGCAAGGTCCCCAGAAACTTAGTGAGATCCTGTATCAAAATAAAAATAGGGCTGGGGATGTAGCTCAAATGGAGAATGAGATTAGATCTATCCTCTATGCCAGAAAAAAATGAAATAACATAAACAAGTTTATTAAGAGTAATATGACAAGGAATAAAATACTATACTTGCCTGGGTCCGACAGTGTGTCAGTCGCACAGCAGAGCAGCCTGTGCATTGCTTGTGGGAGCTTTTGATCTTGCCTGCTCGTCTTCTTATTTTTTGCCCTGCTCAATTTTTCGCTTTTTTTTCCTATCAAACAGCTGCTTTCAAGCCAGGTGTGGTGGCACATGCTTGTAATCCCAGTACGTGGGAGGCTGAGACTAGAGGATCCCAGTTTCAGTGGCCAGCCTCAGCTACTTAGCTAGTGAGGTCCTCCGCAACTTAGTGAGACCCTGTTTCCAAATAAAGAACAAAAAATAGGATTTGGGGGTGTAGTTCAGAAGTAGAATGCCCCTGGGTTCAATCCCCAGTACCACAAAGAAAAAAAAAAAAAGCTACTTTCACAGCAATTGCCTTTGGAGTTTTACAGCAGCTGAGATCTAAGATTTCTCTCAGTTGCCATCTTGTCCCTCCTCCTTGGGGGTAGTATCTTGTTAAAATATACTAAATAGCCATTATCCAGGCTTCCTCCATGTCTTTTCAAATGGCTTCTTTCAAGGAAGACTCAGAAAATCTTAATCCAAACAAAACTCCTGCTATACTTTTTTTTTGGTAAATTACTCTTCTCTATCCCTCACTCTCTTTATCCCTATGCATATGCCATACAGGTGAACTTTTATAACCTGCCTAGGGTTTTAACAGCTAAAGTAAAATTAACTTATGTGTTATATTAAAAGTTTATTTTTTTTTCAAATTAAGTCCTAATGTGGAAACCCGAGAACTATGTTATGTTAAAGGATAAAGGGGCAAAGAGACCAACTCATCATCTAAAGTTTCTCATGAATAGCCATCTGCTCTATCTTGGTATCAAATTCGCCTTTGGATCATGGATATTCAGACTACAACGTTTAGAAATTAGAGTATGTATGTTTCAATCACTCTAAAATTCATTATGACCAGATGAAGAAGGAGAAACCTTAGATGAGTAAAGAAGTTGACTTAACTGAAGGTGATGTGGGAGGGGGGAACACCTTAACGCACATGATGTACTTTCACAAATATATCAAAGTCAATCACTAAACTGAACTTGAGAAGGAGGGAGGGAGAAGGGAGTGGGGTGGGGATTGGGGAAGGGATAAATTAGAAATGTGTGCATGTATGCCTTTATCAGCTTGTACCTAACAAAGATGTATGATTATAATGCACCAATTAAAAAATAAAATAAAATTCATTATGATATATAATTACAATACACCAATGAAATATATTTAAAAAGAAATGAGAAGTCTATTACAATGAATTTAAAACTGCTTTGATATGTGGATCAGGAGACCTGGCTGTAGTGTCAATTTGTCCTGAACTAGATCTGATATAATAAAAAAGGGTGTTGGATGAGAATCAGAAAACCTATAATTCTACTAAAATTTACTTTGGGAAAATCCTTTTTATCTGGACCACATGTTCCTCTTTTGTAATATGAGAAGTTGAACTCAATCTGTTCAGGCTCTAAGATAACATAGTTCTATTATTTAATTATCTTGTTGTCCTACTGAGCAGTTACAGCAGCAGCCTCAGATGGGTGTCAGTAGGACATTGTGTGTGGCTAAACTGGAGAGACCGAAGAGTGTATGCATATTCACTCTCTATTATTCTTGATTGGCAAAGATTATGATCCAGATCTTGTCATTTCTTCACTTGGTGATAATTCCCCTAAAAATTATTCCTAGACACCTAACCAATATGGTATCAAAAATCAGAAAGTGTCTAGGAATATTTAGTGAACATTGGCGCTAAATAGACCTGGGTTCCATTCTTGATTCTAGCATTTTGTACCTGTATGACTTTGAGAAATTTTGTGTCTTTGAGTTTTATATGTCAGTCAATGATCAAAATAATATATTTGTTATAGGGTTTTTTGATGGGAGATTAAATAAAAATGGTGGTATATTTCTTGATACATACTAGGCAAATAAGCATTTATCTTTGTTCCCTTTATGGAGGGAATGGAGTGGCCACTGATATAGCTTGGAAAATACTGACAGCTCCTCAACCTCCCCTCAGGTGAACTATTAGCAGCAGAAAACAGATAATCCCACGGGAAAGGAATATCAAATTTAGCTTCTTCCATACCTCCATCATGCATACTAGCAGAAAAATTCTCACTAAGTGCAAGTCCAGAATTCTTATTGAGAAGACCCCTGCGATTTCCAATTAAGAGGCTTTCTTACGGGGTCAAGACTTTATATTTGGCTCATGCCTCTCTCTTCCAGAGATGAGTTTGCAACAGATGAAATAAAATATTTTGAACATAGCCTCTGAAAGAAACCCAGGAGGATTAGAGAGTCCTCGAATGTCCCCAATTTGTCTGAGCATCACACTAGGGATTGTATGGCTGGCACTCAGTGCCTGGAGATTAAGTCACTGGAAGGAACTCTGAAGCCACCAGTAGATGAAGATTATTATGACTGTGGACAAGAACATTTAGTGTTGAACAGGAAATCTGCAGTGTCCAGGAAATAAACAAATAGTCCAATAAATATAACATATTTCAGAAGCCAGCAATGCAGAATTGTGAAACCACAACCCAGATGCTCTTCAACTACCAAGGGCTGCTGGATATTATATGAAAGCTCAACTAGGCCACCAGGCCATCAGAATGAAACCACCACCACAATCAAGATAATAAATATATCCTCCACATGCAACAGATTACCACTTTAAAATGAGAAAACTGAGGTTTAGAGTGAAAATGTGACTCAGAATCATGATGCTAGAACTTATTAAGCCCATAAGAATGATCTAAGGCTAATGTTAAAATGTGTTCCTGTTGCTCAGAGATGCTTTATCAGTGTTTATCTATAATTTAAAAATACAATCTAAGTGCTTCGTGACACAAATATGGAAACTCAAATGTGCTCTAGGACATATCCTGATAAATTTCAGATGCCAGCATCTGAATTTGGGCTCCTGAGGAACTTCAATTTTGTGGATATATCATAATGGGCCAATGATCTCTACATATTAGAAACTTAGTACAACCATGGCATTGATTAAGAGGATGGAACTCTACACTTGACTCTTTTTAAATTCAGGCCTACACATGTCTGGTCATATCACATTCTAATAAACAATACTCATCAGTGTTTATTAAGGACTTTCATACAATTATGCAATCAAAATTGGATACTGAGCCTGTTATCACTAAGCCTATTAAAATGCTTGTTCTTTGTCAAAATGGCTTAATTGTTCATTTTGATTAACTTTATAATAACTAGATTATATTCATTGAAATGTGATCCATTTCAAATGTGTCAGATAACATCAGTTCTCTGTTTAAAATCCTGCAAAATCTTCCCATCTTACTCAGAGCAAAAAATAAAATCTCTATTGTGACTTATAAATATGCCCCTATCCATGACCTCTCTTACCTCTCAAATCAATCTCCTTCTCACTCTTTCTCTTCCAATTATAGTGGCCTGCCTCCTCAATTTTCCTAGAAGACAAGACGCATGTTCCTGCCCCAAGGCCTTTTGCACTGACTGTTCTTCCCATTGGAATATTATTCCTCCAGATATTTGCTTTGTTACCTTTTTCAAATTTTTGCTTAAAAAAAGTCTCCTTTCAGGCCTGACCCAACATCTATTTAAAAATTGTACCATTCTCCCAGAAAACAACATTCTCATTTCCCTCTTAAGTTTTATATTTTTCCTCTTAATTTTTCATAGCATTTATCATCATTTGAAATAGTATTTATCCTATTGTTTATTTCTATTTATTTGAATGTAATTTCTATAATGACATTGGATTCTTGTCTTTTTTGCTCATCGCTATATCACCCATGCCTAGAAATATCTGATACACTGTAGCTTCTTGATATGTGTTTCTTGAATGAATGAATCAATCAATGAGCTGATAAACACCACTTCAATCTGCATATGGCAAGATTCTGTATAATTTATTTCAATATAAAGAATAGGCTTTTTAAAGGCGGTTGAAAGACTATTCAGAGTCCTGATTTTTCTTTTTCTTTTCATAGAATGCCGTATTTTTATTTATTTTTATTCATATATTATAATTATATATGATAATGGGATTTACTGTGATCTATTCATACACTAGCAATACATAATTTTTCTATTTCATTCCCACTTACCCCTCCCCTTATCCCTTTACTTTAGTCTACTGGTCTTCTAATTTTATGAGGTCCCTTTTCTTTCTTTTATTCTCTCTAGTTTCCACATATGAGAGTAAAAAATGTGGCCCCTGGTTTTCTAGGTTTGGCTGATCTCACTTAGCATGATGATCTCTAGTTCCATTCACTTTCCTGCAAATGACACAGTTTTGTTCCTCTTTATGACTGAGTAAAATTTCATTGTGTGTATATACCACATTTTAAGTATTCATTAATCTGTTGTTTCCATAACTTGGCTACTGTGAATTGTGCTTCTATAGGCATGGCTATGCATTAGAGTATACATTATTATATACATTATTATTGTATACATTATTATCACATACAGTATGTTATATACATTATAGTTGGCTAACTGATTCTTTTGGATTAAATACTGAGGAGTGGTATAGCTGGGTCAAATGGCAGTTCCATTTTTAGTCTTTTGAGGAACCTACATACTAATATTCATAATGGTTGTACTAATTTATAATCTTACCAACAGTGTACAAGAGTTCCAATTTTCCCACATTCTCATCACTATTTATTATTATTTATATTCTTTTTGTGTGTGTGTGTTTGTGTGTGGTACTAGAAATTGAACCCAGGGCCATTCTACCTCCAAGCCATACCCTTAGCCCTATTTTTTTATTCTTTATTTTGAAACAGGGTCTCATTAAGTTGCAGAAAGCCTCACTAAGTATCTGAGGCTGGCCATGAACCCAGATCCTCCTATTTCAGCCTCTCAAGTACTGAGATTATAAGGGTGCGCCACCACACCCAGCTTATTTATATTCTTGATGATTGCCATTCTTACTGAAGTGAGATGGAATTTCAGTGTATTTTGATTTGTATTTCCCTGCTTAACAAAATTTTTGAGCATTTTAAAATATATTTGTTTGTCATTTAAATTTCCTTTTTGAGATGTGTATATTTATTAATTTTTTTCTTTTGGTCTTTTTTGAGTTCTGCATATTTTGGATATTAGTCTTCTGTCAGAGGAATAGATGGCAAAGATTTTCTCTCATTCTGTAGGCTGTCTCTTCACATTTGTAATCAATTCCTTTGCTGTGCATAAGTTTTTTATTGTTTAATTTAATGACATTCCATTTATCACTACTTGGTTTTCTTTCCTGAGTTTTAGTGATTCTATTGAGAAAATTAGTTTCTGCACCTATATGATATAGCATGTGACTCCTATACCTTCTTCTATCAGTTGTAGATTTCATGGTCTAATTCCTAGATATTTGATCCACTTTTAATTGTGCAAGATGAAAGATATAAGTTTAATTTCATTCTTCTATAGACGAATATCGGTTTTCTAGCAACATATGTTTAAAAGTATGTCTTTTCTCCAACAAATATTTTGGTGTCTGTCAAATACCAGATGACTGTATCTGTGTGAGTTTGTCTCTGTGTTTTCTAGTGCATTCTATAGGTCTACATGTCTATTTTTATGCCACTACCATGCAGTTTTTGTTACTATAGATCTGTAGTCTTTTTTATTTCACAAATTGTGATGCCTCCAGCATTGTTTTTATTGCTCACAATTACTTTAGTTTTCTGAGTCTTTTATACTTTTATGTAAATTTTAGGAGTATTTTTCATAGTTCTGTAAAGAATGACATTGGTATCTTCATGGGGCTTGCACTGAATCTGAATATTGCTCTTGGTTATATGGAAATTTTAGTAATATCTGCCTATCCAAGAACATAGGAGATCTTTCCATCTCTCAGTGTGTTCTCCAGTTTTTTCTTTAATATTCTGTAATTTTTATTGCAGAGGTCTTTTACTCCTTGGTTAGATTTATTCCTAGGTATTTTTGAGACTATTATAAATGGAATTGGTGTCTCGAAGTCTGGAGATTGCCCCTAGAATGCGTAGATGAAAGACTCTCCTACTTCTTAGAAAGTAAATATATGACCCTAAATGAGTATGGTTTTATGATTCTAGAAAGTTTGCTTGACCAGGCTATGTTAAGAATGTGGGCTATACATGTAAAACGAAGAAGTGGTGCTACTTGTGATCTGACAATGATTGATATGTCATAAATGTCTATGTAATCCTGTTGTACTCAAGAAATGTATTAAAATCCGTGCTGAAATTAATTAATTAATTAATTAATTAATTAAATAAAAATAAATAAATAAATAAATAAATAAATAAATGGAATTGTTTTACTGATTTATTTTTCAACAAATTCAAGATTGATTTTTATAAAAGCTATTGATTTTTGTATGTTGATTTTGTATCTTGCTACTTTGCTGTATTTGTTTATCAGTTCTAGAAGTGTTCTGAAGTTTTGTGGGGTTTTTTTAAGTATAGGATCATGCCATCTTTAAACAATGATAATTTGATTTCTTTCTTTCCTAAATCTATTCCTTTTATTTTACTTTCTTGTCTCATCTTCTTTCTTTTACAATCCCAAGAATTATTTTATTTATACTAGGTTACTTCCAGTATCCCATGTTAAGAGGAAACAGGGAGTTTAGGGACACCAAGAACTTAATGTCCAATATTAGACCAAGAAAATTGAAAATTGGGGTAAAGTCAGAAACGGGGTCTCTAGAAAATACTGGGCTTAAAGATTTAGAGTGAGAGGTTTAGGATTTGTGGGGAAAGTTAGGTAAGGAGTTTTGGCAACCAAAGGTATCTCATAGATATTGACTAGGAGTTTTCATTTGACTAAGCTCTCAAGGCATAGCTGTACATGGCCAGCTTTAGGGTAAGCTGCAACTAGGACTTACCTCTAAATATCCTCTGGCAGTTTGCTGACTTGTGTGGTTTCTAGACCATTTCCAAACTTCTTTGATAGAATCAATGACTCACATGACTCACGGCTTAAAGATCTGGAAAGATCCTCTAAGATTATCTAGTCTAATGATCTCATCAGATGAAGAATGGACTACATCCCATCAAGGGAAAAGGCTATATCCTAAGGTCATTCAGTCAAGGGAAGACAATGTTGTGATTAAAGTTATACTTGGTCTCTTCCATACACTCCCTCTCCTCAAATGCCCTTTCAACTAATATCACAGTAACTCATGGCTAGAAGGGATTGGCTAATCAAGCCCAACATCTCCATGCACATTTTATGTTTGAATCTGTAAAAATAGTGAGTGATGGGATAATATTCCATCTCAAGACAACCCATTCCTTCTATATGCATCTGTGGGATTTATAAAAATTTATTATTTTCCCTTTTATTAATTATTCAAAATAGTGATGTGACTTCTACTTGGAGGTTTCCATTACATCTGTGAGGCCCACATGGGCCCATCTGCTCCTTTTGCAACAGGACAACTCTTCAGAGGTCTAAGAATAACACCATTTCTCCCTCAGATTTTTCTGATTCGATCTAAGAAGCTCTATCTTTTAAAGTTTTTATAGAACCTAGGTTCCAGAACCTTCCCCAATATGGTCACTCCCTTCTGAATGTCCTCTCTTTTTACAGATGTTAGTGTTAAAGTAGAGGAGTAGTCCTTTTGACTGGGACAGAGGACTTCTCTCCCTCTATCTTCATGTCTACTAATGCAGTTTGGTATTACCTTGTCTTTGAAGGAAACCAAAACTCACTTTCTGTGCCTGATCACCTGGAACTTTTCACAAGGATTTGGCTGACTTCTGGTTTCCAGTTGATCAAATAGAGAGCTCAAAAGTCAACAAAAGCCAAACAGACTCTTCTTTGATTCACTAGAGAATTGAAGACACAGGGAAAAACCACTGCATCCAAAATTAGACAAGCAGGAGATACAAACACAACTTTCTAGAGCAGAAGGCCAGGAGGAAAAATATCTATGAGAACCAATATGTAGGTAGGAAAACATAATCTGTAATTGATGTATTTTTTTTTCTTTTTTTTTTTTTTGCGGTACTGGGGATTGAACTCAGGGGCATTCTACCTCCGAGCTATACCCTCAGCCCTATTTTTTATTCTTTATTTTGAAACCGGGTCTCACTAAGTTGCAGAGTGCCTCACTAGGTAGCTGAGGCTGGCCGCGAACCCGGATCCTCCGGTCTCAGCCTCCCGAATGCTGGGATTACAAGCGTGCGCCACCACGCCCGGCATTGATGTATTCTTGAAAGCTGATTGGGAGAAGCTTGAAGATTCAAAAATACATGGGATCCAGTCTTAGTAGACCCCCACATTTTCATGAATTTTACTTCCAGTTTCACATAGTGAATAAAATCCCTTTGTGCTTTCAGCAAGGGAAAGGAAAACACAGCCATTAAAAAAAAAAAAAAAAAAAAAAAAAAAAAAAAAAAAAAAAAAAAAAAAAAAAAAAAAAAAAAAAAAAAAAAAAAACTAGGGCATTACTGTTCTTCTGGGTCTTCCCTCAAGGAAAATTATTTTAGTAGAGCCTAACTGGAGTAAGGGAAAGGAAATACTCAACTCCAGCATACTCTGACCTTCCATGTAAATGAAAGAGAAATAACCAACTCAATCCCTCTCTCGTCTTTTATGTCAGGGAAGGAAAACACCCCATTCTATCCCCATATAGCCTTTCTGTGTTGCCTAAGTGGAGGAGGGTATACTGAAAGCCACAGCCCAGTATCACAGGTTCACTAAAAATCTGAAGTGTTCTCATACAACTGTAGAATGCTTTCTCTTCTTCCACATTTTATCACCAACATTGTTATGGTTCCTCTATAATAACAAGGGCTTAATACAAACAGAATGAGATGTCTATATCTCTGACCTTTTTAAATAAGAAGTACATGGGGAAACTCAAAGACAACAGGAGAGACAAAAAACAAGGCTGCCAAAGTAAATTTTAGGCTGACACTACAGCTGTAGCAAACAATAAATACAACCAAACTTCTTAGTTAGATTAACATAGAACCTCACACTAATGACCTATTTCCTTCAGCACTCTTTATTCAATACATCATGTGTAGCTTTCAACAAAACTTACAAGACATACTGATTTTTTTTAAATACACAGTTTGAAGAGACAGAGAAAACATGAGAATTATGCTCAGATATGATAGATGATAGGATTTTAAAACTTTGAGTTTATAAGAGTGATGATTGACCTCTAAGGGCTCTAATAAAATATATGCATCATGTAAGAGCAGATGGATTATGTAAGCAGTGAGATGGAAGTTTGCAGACAAAATTAAAAGTAAATGTTAGAAACCAAAAAGACTGTAATAGAAATAAAGGATGCCTTTGATGGGTTTATTAGTAGACTAGATACAGCTGATGAAAGATCTAGTGAACTTGAAGAAATGTCAATAAACCTCTGAAACTGAAATGAAAAGGGGAAAAAAACCCTAAAATGATACAACAGAATAACCAAGACCTATATGACAATTATAACAGATGTCACATTCACAAAATAGAAACACTAGAAAAAGGAAGAGAAAAGAGGAAATATTTGGAGTAATATTTTTTTAATTTTTAATTTTTTATAATAATTGGTGCATTGTAATCATACATCTTTGTTAGGTACAAACTGAAAAAACATATATGCACACATTTATCATTTAACCCCTTCCCCCATTCCCACTCCTCTCCCTCGCCCTCCCTCCTTCTCAAGTTCAGTTTAGTAATTAACCTTGATATATTTGTGAAAGTACATCATGTGCATTAGGGTGTCCCCCCCTCCCCCCTGTCCATCCCCCTCAATTAAGTCAATAATGACTGAGACTTTTCCTTCCATTATTAATGAGTGGCAAAAAACTACATATCCAGGAGGCTCAGATAACAACAAAAAGAAAAAAAAAAGAATATATCTAGGCATATCATATTCAAACTTCAGAATATCAAAGACAAAAAAATCCTCAAAGAAGACTTCTAGGCAAGTAGCCTCTTACCTACTGAGAGACAAGATTAGGAGTTGCATCAGACTGCTTCTCAGAAACCGTAAAACAAAAAGACAGTGGAATGAAATATTTGAAGTGGTGAAAAAAAAGAAGAAACACCAACCTATAAGTCTGTACCCAACAAAACTATCCTCCAAAAGTGAAGGAGAAAATCTTTCTAAGAGAAACAAAAGTTGAATTTATTTGCTGCTAGCAGATTTACCTTGAAACAAATATGAACAAAAGTTCTTTAGCAAGAAGGAAAATGAGCCGGGTGTGGTGGCGCATTCTTGTAATCCCAGTACTTGGGAGGCTGAAACCAGAGGATCCAGGTTCGCAGCCAACCTTAGCTACTTAGTGAGGCCCTCTGCAACTTGGTGAGACCCTGTTTTAAAGTAAAGAATAAAAAATAGGACTGGGGATATAGCTCAGAGGTAGAATGCCCCTGGGTTCAATCCCCAGTACTGCAAAAAAAAGAAAGAAAATGATATCATTTATGAACTTCTATCTACACAAAGAAAAGTTTTAATGAAGATATAAATGAAGATAAATAAAACATTTTTTATTTTCTATTCTTTTATTTTTTTTTAATTTTTTATTCTAGTAACTCGTGCAATATAGCATACATCTTTGTTAAGTACAAATTGTTAACAACATATTTGCACACAATTCTCATTTGACCCCTTCACCGATTCCCTCCCCATTCCCTCCCCCTCCCTCCCCCTAAGGTTCACTTCAGTGAGTGACCTTA
>PVLC010000867.1:114806-149932 GCA_004027655.1 Graphiurus murinus
TCAATTTCTTTGCTTATCGAGGATCTCTCTTTTTCATCTAGAGACCCTCCTATGCCCCATCTTCTCCCTAGCATCCACATATTAGGGAGAACATATGCTTCTTAACTCTTTGTGACTGACTAATCTCACTCAACATAATGTTTTCCAGTTGCATCCATTTCCCTGCAAAGAACATGATTTTATTCTTCTTTATGGCTGATTATAGCAGCTCAATTCACAATAGCCAAACTATGGAAGCAGCCAAGATGTCCAACCACAGATGAATGGATTACAAAACTATGGGATATTTTCTATTCTTAATTGATCTAACAGATAACAATGTGTTCAAAAGAATAACAAGAAAGTATTTGTTGAGAATAGCTTATAGGTAAGTGAAATGAGTGAAAGCAATGTTATAAGGGATGCAAGAGATGAGTTGAGATTATCATCAAATATTTTCACTACTTGTTATTCAGTAAAGCATTACTAGAAAGTGAACTTGGCTTAGCTGTGCCTGTGTAGTGTGAACTCTTGGACAGTCTCTACAAATGTAGAAAAGACATACAATTTATGTGATAATAGAGGAAAAAGTATAATATGATATAAAATACTAAATTAAAAACAATGAAGACAGAGAGAATGAAAGTTGAAAAATAAGAAATAGGGGAAATTAATAGAAAATAGTAAAGGATATAGTAGATAAAATAATAGTAATTTTAAATTATAATACAAAAATGACATGATAGAGATTTAGAGTAGATAAGAGGACAAAACTCAAATATATGCTGCCAAAAGAAACACACTTATTTTGTTGTTCTTTATAGTTGAGTAAAATTCCATTATATATAATATATATATATGTGGTATATATATATACCACATTTTAAATAACCCACTCATCTGTTTATGGATATCTGTTTTGGTTCCATAATTTGGCTATTGCAAATTGTGCTCCTATAAACACAGATATCCATATATAACTATGGTATTCTGACTTTAGTTCTTTTAGAAAGCACCAAGTAGTAGTAATAGCTGGGCTATTACTCTGGGCATCAGTTTTCTCTTCCATATAATAATTCTTACCTGAGAGAACTGAAATAAGGAATCAATAAGACAATAGATATAAAATACCTAGCAATTTATAAATTAGATGTTAGTTTCCAACTTATAGATTAGCTCTACGATGTGTTTAGCTTTGTGTTAAGAACTGGGGAAGTCCCTGTATTACCAAGAGCCCAGGGGACTTGGGCCATAGCTGTTTTTAAGACCCTATGGATCTTAAGACTGGACCATGGAGACTGAGAGGAGTTAGAACCTGGAACAATAACCCCCTCACATTGTTTAAGTACAGTGTTGGCCAAAATAGGTTCAATCTGGCAGACAGGTAAGTTTAGGTATAGTAAGTTAGTTCACAAATGTGCCAATGGGATGTACACCATTCAACACAAGTTTACCAGGGTAAAAAAGCCCTAGTTTGAAGGGTTCACAAATTTCTCTGCGTAAACATTTTCATGACTGAACATGCAGTTAGGAAGAGAGATGCACAATTGGTTCTCATCACTCAGTATAAGCTAGCTGTAGCAAACTGTGTAATAAGGCAAGAAATTCAAAGAAGTAGCTCAAAAATATGCAAATAGTCCTAATAGGGTCCTGACATAAGTTCTAGATCAGCAATGAAAAAGACTCACATTGAAAGGTCAAGAAGGTACTGGTACAAGCTTAGGTCAGAATTCATCCTAGTTACTGGTTCAGGGCTGAGTCTGCAGTGAACATCAGGGAACCACAGTTGTGGTGGGAAGAGCTACCCCATCTGACCCTATAGTCCTCTGGCATAATGGTTCTCAAAATACAATCCCCAGTAGTAGCATCAGCATTACCTAGAAACTTGCAAGAAATGTAAATTCTTAGTCCCACCCTAGACTTACTCACTAGAAACTCTAGGAGTGGGACCTGGCTATCCATGGTTTATCAAGCCCTCCAGATGTTTCTGAAGCCTACTAAGGTTGCATAACGCTCACAATAACTGCAAGCCCACTTTTTTTTCTATGACCAACTCAGGCCAAGTCCATGTTTTAGACTCTTCTAGGTCAAAGTCTCAATCTGTGGGTAGGTATGGAACTGGGGATAGGTAGATGTAAGAGCCAAAATTAATCACCTCCTGTCATCTCCATTCCCTGTCATTGCCAGTTTATTGCAACAATGTTAGTATCAATCATCTTTATAGCTTGATTTTATAATGACTATGGTATTTTTTAAGATCTAGAAACTCAGGACTCAGTTTTCAACCTGGAAGGTTAGTTTCTTAGTTTCAAGTTAAATGCTTCTATTTCTTTACATATTTGAAGAGATTTAAAAACATATTAACCAGAGGCAGAGAAGTAGCCTCAACCAAGGGGACCTTTACTAAAACTTCAGTAGGTTTTATCATCAAATGAATAATCAAACTGGGCATGGTGGCACCTACTTGTAATCTCAGGACTTAGGACAGGGGTTAGCATCTTAGAAAGATTCTGTCTCAAAATAAAAAGAGTGAGGTATATATCTCAGTTGTAAAGCACCCTGCAGTATCACAAAGAAGAGGGAGAAGAAGAAGGAAAAAAGAAGAAATAAGGAGAAGATGAAGGAGAAGGAGAAGGAGAAGGAGTAGTTTACCATAAATGTGAGGGAGGATAAGTTTACCATAAATGTGTCAGTTTATTTTATTTCTGGGCATTCTATCCAGTTACATCAGTTGGTGTGTCAGTTTCTATGCCAATAACATGCCATTTTATTACAATATTTTATACTATGTGTTTAAATCTGGAAATGTGATGCCTCTTTCCTTTTATTTTTTCGGTACTGGGGATTGAACTCAGGGGCATTCTACCTTCGAGCTACATCCCCAGCCCTATTTTTTATTCTTTATTTTGAAATAGAGTCTCACTAAGTTGCGGAGTGCCTCACTAGGTAGCTGAGGCTGGCGACGAACCCAGATCCTCTGGTCTCAGCCTCCCAAATGCTGGGATTACAAGCGTGTGCCACCACCCTGGTTGTCTTGTTCTTCTTATTTAAAATTGGTTTGGTCTTTCAGAGTTTAGAGAATTCATACACATTTTAGAATTTTTTTTTCTATTTCTGTAAAAGATGCCATTAGGTCCATCTCAAGTTGACTCTTGTGCAAGGTGAGAATTAGGAATTTAATTCCATTTTTTTACAAATAGATATCCAGTTTTCCCAACACCATTTTTTTTAAAAGGCTGTCTTTTCTCCAATATATGTGTTTGACACCCTTGTCCAATATCAATTGGCGATATGCATATGGATATATTTCTGTACCTTCTAATCTGTTCCATTGTTCTGTTTCTGTTTTTATGCCAATACCATGCTGTTTTTATCACTAAATAAAGCACTGTAGTATAATTTGAAGTAGGGAATTGTGATGCTTACTACGTGGTTCTTATTGCTGAGAAATACTTTGCTATTCTAGGTCTTTTTTTCTCTATAAGAACTTTAGGAGAAATTTTTTCTAGGTCTGTTAAGAATGACATTGATATTTTGATAGGAATTGCATTGATGCTGTAGATCACTTTGAGTAGAATGGCCATTTTGATAATATTTATTCTGCGTATCCAAGACAGCAAGAGAGATCTTTCCATCTTCTAATATCTTCAAATTTTTCCTTAGTGTTTTGTTTTATACAATTTCTGCTCATCAATGGAAACCATCAAGAGTCTAAAGGGAAACCCTACAGAATGAGAGAAGATCTTTGCTGTCTATTCCTCTGATAGAGGATGAATATCTAGAGTATACAAAGAACTCAAAATAATTAACACTAAGAAAGCAAAGAACTCAATCAGAAATGGGCAATTGAACTAAACAGACACTTCACAAAAGAAGAGATACAAATGGCCAATAAATATATGAAAAAAATGTTCAACATCATTAGCAATCAGGGAGATGCAAATCAAAACTATACTGAGATTCCATCTAACCCCAATCACAATGCCAATTGTCAAGAAGTCAAACATCAATAAATGCTGATGAGGATGTAGGGAAATAGGAAAGCTTCTCATTGTTGGTAGGACTGCAAATTAGTGCAGCCACTATGGAGATCAATGTGGAGATTCCTCACAAAATTGGGAATGAATCCACCATATGATCTAGGTATAATGCTCCTGGGAATCTTTCCAAAGCAACTGAAATCAGAATATTGTAGAAATATATGCATACCTATTTTTATTGCACCACAATTCATAAGAGCCAAATTATGGAACCAACCTAGGTGTCCATCAACAGATAAATGGTTCGCAAAATGATGGATTATACACACAATGGAATTATACTCAGCAATAAAGAACAAAATCGTGTTATCTTCAGAAAACTTGATAGACCTGGAGAACACTATGTTAAGTGAGATTAGCCAGTCACAGAAAGTAGAAGTGTCATGTTTTTTCTCTCATATGCAGAAGCTAGGGAGTAATCAGCACCATAGAAACTTCAATAAGGGAGGAGAAACTCCAGGGGAGTGAGGGAGGTTGTATAGGGGAAGGAGGGGGAAAGGGAAAATCAGTGAAGCAGTCCTTTTCATTGGCATTATGTACATATGTGAGAATGTCAATTCCAATCTCAATACCCTGTAAGGCGAAGGAGGAGAGTGGGAAGGAAGTCGGGGAAAGCCAACAAATTCAGCAAAGTGTCTGGATACAAAATCAATCTTCAAAAATCAGAAGCTTTCCTGTATGCCAACCATAAATCCACTGAAAAAGAAATTGGGAAAACAATTCCACTCAAAATAGCACCCCCAAAACTAAAATACGAATGGATAAACCTAACCAAGGATGTAAAAGACCATAAAAAGTTGAAGAAAGAAATCAATGAACTCCTTAGAAGATGGAAGGATCTACCATGATCTTGGATAAGCAGAATAAATATCATCAAAATGGCCATCCTCCCAAAAGTGAGCTACAGATTCAATGCAATACCCATGAAATTACCAAAGTCACTCCTCACAGACAGAAAAATAAGTCCTTAAATTCATTTGGAACAACACAAAGCCCAGCATAGCCAAAGTAGTTCTTAGCAACAAGAACCATGCAGGAGACATCACAATACCTGGCTTCAAACTCTACTACAAAGCCACAGTAATAAAATCAACATGGTATTGGCACAAAAACAGGCACATAGACCAATGGAGCAGAATAGAAGACTCAGAAACAGACCCACAGACTTACAGTCAACTGATTTTTGACAAAGAAGCCAAAAGTATACACTGGAAAAAAAGATAGCCTCTTTAACAAATGGTGTTGGCAAAACTGGTTAACGATATGCAGTTCTCACCCTGCACAAGAGTCAATTCAAGATGGATCAAAGACCAGGAAGTCAGGTCAGAGACGTTGTAGCTACTTGAAGGGGGCATAGGACCAACACTTCATCACATAGGCACAGGTAAAATCTTTCTCAACAAGACCCCAAAGACACAAGAAACTCAATGGAAAACCAATGCATTGGATTGCATTAAACTGAAGAGCTTCTGTGCAGCAAAGGAAACTATCAAAAACCTCAACAGAGAGCCCACAGATTTGGAGAAAAATTTTGCCAGCTACACTTCCAATAGAAGTCTAATATCTAGAATATACAGAGAACTCAAGAAACTCACAGCTCATAAAACAAATAACCCAATTAAAATTGGGCAAATGATCTAAATAGTCACTTCACAAAAGAAGAAATACAAATGGCCAATAAACATATGAGGTAATGTTCAACATCATCAGCTATCAGAGGGATGCAAATCAAAACTACCTTGAGATTTCACTTAACCCCAATCAGAGTGCCAATCATCAAATACACAAACAACTACAAATGCTGATGAGGGTGTGGAGAAGTGGGAACCCTAATACATTGTTAATGGGATTGCAGATTAATGCAACCACTTTGAAAAACAGTATGGAGAATCCTCAGACAAATAGAAATGAATCTACCATATGATCCAGCAATACCACCTCTGGGTATCTATCCAAAAGAATGGAAACCAAACTGTCAGACAGATGCATGCATATCTATGTTTATAGCTACACAATTCACAATAGCCAAACTATGGAAGCAGCCAAGATGTCCATCAACTGATGGGTGGATAACAAAACTATGGGATATGTACACAATGGAATTTTACTCAGCCATAAAGAAGAACAAAATCATGTCATTTGCAGGGAAATGGATGCAACTGGAAAACATTATATTAAGTGAGATTAGTCAGTCACAAAAAGTAAAAAATCATATTGTCTCCTTAATATGTGGAAACTGGGGAGAAAATGGGACATAAGGGGGACTCTTGATGAAAAAGGAGACACCTTAGTTGAACAAAGAAGGTGACTTAACTGATGATGATGGGTGGGGAGGGAAACATCCTAATGGACTCAATGATGTACTTTCACAAACATATCAAAGTCAATCACTAAACTGAACTTGAGAAGGAGGAATAGGGAGGGAGTGGGGCAGGAACTGAGGAGGGGTTAAATGAGATAGGTGTGCACGTATGCCTTTATCAGATTGTACCTAACAAAGATATATGATTAAAAAGCACCAATATATAATATATATATATATTATATAATATATATATATATATATTATATATATATATAATAAAAATAAAATACTGATGAGTATGGTGGCACATGACTGTTATCTCAGTACTTGGGAGGCTGACACAGGAGGATCACAGATTTAGGGCCAGCCTCAGCAATGTAACAAGACTATCAGCAACTTAGTGATACTCTCAGCAACTTAGTGTGACCCTGTTTCAAAACAAAAGAATTTAAAAAGGGCTGAGGGTGTGGCTCAGAGATACAATGCCCCTGAATTCATTCCCTAGTACCACAAAAATAATAAAATAAATAAATAAACAAACAAACAAATTGAGGTTCAGAGATGCCATATAATTTCTTGATGTCACATGGCTTGGAAATTATAACTCATCCTTCTGACTCCAAGGCCTATGTACTCATCATTGTCTTTCCTAGATCATAGAGAAGAGATAAAATTATTTCACATGGTCTACCTGGGACAACAAATATGATTACTTCACTTATTACCTTATACTAGTATCTGGTATCTGAAAGCTTGATGCCATAAGCCAATTTTTTAAACCAACACTTGACTTATAACAGTTACTCTCAAGTGAAGTCATGCCCCCCAAACCAACAGCATAAGCAATACCCAGGGATTTTTTTAAATGTAAATTCCCAGCTGGGCATGGTGGTGTACACTTGTAATCCCAGCATTTGGGAGGCTGAGACTGGAGGATCCGTGTTCATGGCCAGCCCCAGCTGCTTAGTGAGGCCCTCTGCAACTTAGTGAGACCCTGTTTCAAAATGAAGGATAAAAAATAGGGCTGGGGCTGTAGCTCGGAGGAAGAATGCCTCCAGGTTCCATCCCCAGTACTGCCAAAAAAAAATGTGTAAATTCCCTGCCTCTATTTCAGATGTGCTGAATCAGAATCTCTCAGAGTAGGGCTCAGTTATCTTTTTTAATATCCTTTTATTGGTACATTGTAATTATACATCATAGGGAGGTTAAAAGTAATACAAACATACAGGCACACAGAACGTGGTGCAATTCCCTCAGGATCTCATCTTACACCCCTCTCCCCATACATGTTAGTGAGATTGGTAGTGATACCTTCATATATGCCATAGCATTGTTTGAGTTGCTTAGGATCAACTATATTTGTTTAACAAAACTTCCAGGGTAATCCAGTGCTTCTTAGTATAACTGTAATGAAAACAGGAACTTCACCTAATTCCACCAAAAATGTACTTAATTATCAGCCCCAGTTCAACAATACAGATTATAGTTTCTCCACCTATAATGTGAAAAGTGACATAATTCATTTCTCCTTCTTGGGTTCAAAATGAGAAAGACCTAAGTTTGAGTACAATGAAGAGAGGCAGAAAGACCATTTTCTTTGTCATTACTGCTGCTGATTGAGACCCAAAGCTGAGAGAATGACTGACTATATAATGTCCAGGAAGTAGGTAGCATCGCTACTTCCCAAATAATGGTTACCTACACTACTTCCCAAAGTAAAGATATTCTAATATTTCCTAATCAGTGCACATCAACTGCCAAGTCCCTGCCCATACCTACTTAATTGTTCAACTCCAGAGCTCTATGTTATACCCTTATAGTGTTATGTCCCTGCTTAAACCATAACTCATTCTAAGATAAGTTCTCTCTAAAGCCTGCCATGATCTGCACCAAATTACCTCACCCTAAGTGAATCTGATGCCAAAGTGATCAATCTTTAAAGTGGCCTGGAACCTATGCCTTATTTATCTTATCACTAAAAGATGAGCTTGAACTGGGTGTGGTAACACATGCCTATAATTCTAGTACTTAGAAGGCTGAGACAGGAGGATTACAGATTCTAGGCCAGCCACAGCAACTTAGGGAGGCCCTCGGAAATTTAGCAAGACTTTGTTTCATAATAAAATAGGGCTAGAGGTAGCTCAGAGGAAGAATGACCCTGGGTTCAATTCTCAGTACCACAAAAATTGAGCTGGACCAAATTTTCTCTGTGACTCTCATATATGGAAAAAATATACTAACTGCCAATAGATCCTGGAACTGAAATTCACCATTTTGACTTGGAGAGGGAAATGTTTTGCACTGTGTTCAAGCTGAAATTATGAGATATCTGATTGGTAAGGAAACTGAAAGAAAGAGAGGGTAACCATATCTCACTGATCAAGATCCATTTATGAACTCCAGTTGTTGAGGTCTCTAGTTTCTTAGGTTCATTTTTTCTGTGTCAGGCCTCCTATGACTTGTGAGAAACTCTGCTTTACTTGAAGGTCTCCACTTCTGCCTAAAATAATTACAAATCGACTATTCCACTGCTCTTTCTACATAGTTCTCCTCTCTCTCACCCCACAGACACATAGGCACCATATAGAACAAGTTAAACATAGGGTCCATACCCTCTAGGAACTTACACAAATCAGGCTAAAAAATGAAAGGGCATTTTTGAGTGCCTACTATATGTGATTAACTCTACCTATTATATTTCCTACATCATCTCCTTTAATCTCCACAGTAACTTCAAGAGATAGATGTGTATGTGTGTGTGTGTGTGTGTGTGTGTGTGTGTGTGTGTGTGTGTGTGTTGTATGTGGGATTGAACCCAGGCGTATTCTTCTGAGCTATATCACAAGCCCTTATTTTATTTTTTATTTTGAAGCAGGATCTCACTAAGTTACTATGGCTGCCCTAGAATCTACAATCCTCCTATCTCAGTCTCCAAAGTACTGCCTTTACAAGTGTGTGACACCATGACCAGCGATGATTCTATTTTATAGGTGGGGAAATTAAGGCTTTGAGAAAAAGAAGTGATTTCCTCCAGGTGAAGACTTGAATTTGGCCTTTCCAAAGTCAGAACTTGGGCTCTTTCTACCATGCCTTTATTGTCTTGGTATGTCCACATGGTAGGGGGTTTTTGAACGTGATTCATTATGACAATTTCTTAGGGATTATTTGGTAAAAATAGAGATGTCCTGCCTAATTCATACTTTCCACTCACTTCAATTATGAACCTCAGATACAAGATAGAGCCAAAGTATGTGGATATTTTAAGCACTTTGTGGTGTTTACTAATAGCTTATATATGATAACCAGTGTGTTTGTACACAAGTGCTTTGAACTATATTTAAGTTTAAAAGAAGCCCACAGTTACTCTTTAATGATTCCATGATTTCCTTTCTTACATTTATTTGAATAAAAGCAGTGATACCTTTTACTAGAATTATTTGATACAAGGAATTGAAAAATCCAGATCTGGTAATAAATAGCCTTTGCATAATACAATCACTTTCAAGCAAATTTCAGATTTTTATTAAAATAGTTGAACTAAATCTATTTAACCATTTTAGCGATGAGGAAACTAAAGTTAGAGAGGTTAAGTAATTTGACTAGGGCTAGACAAGATTAGAAATGTTGGTCCTGGAATTCCAGTACTTTTTAAATTGCTCTAAGTCTGGTTTTTCATCTGTCAGTTGTAGATTTTCCACATAGCCTAGTTTCTTTTTAGCCTGGCCTTATTTCTTCTCATTCCAGGAACTGTAAACTCTAGATTCTCTACTTATTTGTGCTAACATGTTCTTGGCTTGTGGCCTTTGTTCAAACAATATGCATAAGAGAAAGTGCTGTGAAAACATGCCCCAGCATACCTGGCTCAACTTAGTGGGTAGTGAGACAAAGCCTGTGGGGCATGGCTCTTTTATGGGTGAAGAGCAGCAGCACACTTTGGGCCAAAATTAATTTACAATTTGTAGTCAGTGTAGTTCTTAAATGGGACAGAAGCCTTCTATTTCCTGTTCACATGGTATTTTTAATCCAGGAAAGTGAATTCAATAAACCTAAGAGGGTATTGATGGAAGTCTGTACTTGACCAAAAAAAAGAAAAAAAAACCTTAAAGGAGGAAAGGTTTAGTTGGCTTATGGTTTCAGAGATTTAGTCCATGGTTGGCTGGCTTCAAGGCAGAAAATATTAAGGAATTGGGACATGGCAGACAAAAACTGTTCAGAGTAGCTGAAAGCAGATAGAGAGGAATGGATGAGAGACAGATATAGTCCCCAAGCCTACGTATGCCCCAGTGATCTAACTCCTCTGGCCACACCCTAACTTCCTAAAGTTATTCCTAGTAAATCCACTCAAATTATTTACCTATCAATGGGTTTATCCACTGATTGGATTAATGCTCTCATGATTCAATTATTTCACCTCTGAACCTTTCTACATTGCCAACACATGAGAATTTCTGGGGGACATTCCATATCTAAATCATAACAAGGTCCTATGTAAAATTGACCAACACTAGAAAATCATGTACCATGGTTAGAATAATACTAGCCTGGCGTTTAGCTGACCAATCTTCCAATTTTTGTCATTCTTTAGGTCTCAGTTTCACTACTTATAGAAAGAAGGGTTTGAATCCTGTCATTTCTAAAGTCACTTCCTGCCTTGACACTTTATCATTCCATGCAATCAGCTCTTTGTTGAATTCTTGGATGTCTGCAAGACTTGATTAGTGAGTAGAGTAGACTTCAAAGCTAGATTGTTAAGCTCTGAGCAGAAAATCTGGAGAGTGTGGCATATTTAGGAAAACTTTCAAGAATATTTTGGTTTTGAAGCATTCTTTGCCTGTTTAATGTTTTAAGAAAGAACAAAGTTAGTGGAAATTGAATTAGAATTTGTAGCTTCTTTCTCACTAGGAGAAAATTTGGATTCTACAAGCAATATAATTAACTATATTATTTCTTAGTTTTCCACCATTTTGGCCCACCCAGGTATTCTTCAATTTCTATCCATAAGGCCCCTCTGCATTGAGATATATAGGAATAAATTGGCACATGAAAGGTGGGGGTGGGAGTTGGTACTCTGAGAAGAGATTAATCTTTTGTCCTTTGCAAGAGTAATACTGCAACATATATAAGTATTTACTCAATAACTAAACATTTCATGAGCAACTACTACATGCCAGAAACTGTTCTGGACTCTTGGGATATAGAGATGAATGAGGCACACAATGAATGACTAGAGCATTCATGTGACCTTATTCTACTGTCCTGAATTACCCAACACATGCCTGGCATAGCCACAATGTGGTGTGGGACTCTGGATTTCATGAGAGAGAGAGAAAAGTCATGAGAAAATATTCTTTAGTTACTTCTTATATGCCACCAAATTGGCTGATAGAGCCTAGACCTCAAAGGGACTATCTAAAACACATCACAGTGCACCATATAACATGTTAATTTACATGTTCCCACAATAATATACCACTGTGAAGTATAGCAATTCCATGTGAAGAACCTAAAGTACAACCCAATACTATGAACTCTTTAATTTCCTTGTTCTTAAATACCATATTCTAATCTCCCCTGAAAAATACATTCCCAGGTGTTAATCCCTAAAAATGCAGTGTTTGGAATACTAAAATTACAGTACTTCCCACCTAAAACTTCTCCTCCTACCAATTATCACTATTGGGTACAAGTCATGGTATTATTTATTTATTTATTTATTTATTTATTTATTTTGGTACTGAGGCTTGAACCTCAGAGCATCCTAACTCTGAATTACACCAGGAGCCCTTTTTATTAAGTAAGGTCTCACTAAGTTGCCCGAGTGTGTCTCTAAACTGCTGAGACTTCCTTGGAGTTATGATCCTCCTGTTTCCATCTTGCAGGTACTGGGATTATAGGTGTTTGACACCAGGCCTGGCTCATGGTTTATTTATTTGAGCAGAATTACTGAAAGCATTGGAAGACCTGGACATTTAAGAATTTTTCTATTTACTCACCATAAAATGGACCAAGCAGTTACTCTTCTGAAATAAATAATGGGGTAAAAGGTCCAAGACTTCTCCAGACATTATTAATCCAGGCTTGATTGATACTGGGGCTTAATGAGAATCACATATATCTCACATTATTTAATATAAGTCAATAATACAGATAATCTTTAGAAGAATTTTGGGCAGTTTGTTCTATACACAAGAGTCACCCCCCATCTGGCCAGAGAACAAGACAATCTGGAGGATTTAAAACAAGTGAAGACTCCCCTATCTGGCTTTAGTGGAATGATCACTCCTGCCTTTGACCCACTACTGCCAGAGTATTTGGGAAAGATTGCCTCTCCTCAATTCCACCAAACCTTTAGGGACAAAAGCCATCCTTCTAGTCCAAGCAGGAGGACAGTTAAGGTATGAAGAAAACTTTAATCTTGTAGTTAAAAGACAAGCTGAGCTGTTTTTATGTATTTATTATATAATAGTAAGTCACATCAAGTAACCAAAAGAGTCCTAGAAGGTTGAATTTGCCCTGCATGGCCATGCCAAGAAACAGGCATCTGCCTGACTTTTGTGCCTTCCTTCAGCCAAAAGGCAGGGCTTGACTCTTTCTTTCCTGCTCTTAGGGCTTCAGTGCCATGTTCATGGCCAGAAGAAAAATGAACTGCCAAATCAGAACTCTCTGGTCAAACCAAAAGCCTTCTAGGAAGCACAAGCCCAGTATGTGGTGAGACTCACACTGTACTAGAAGAGGCAACCTCCATTATGCTGATTCTTTTTTTGGAATGATCTGTTATTAACAGGCCCCCGTGGACAAACAGAGGGTGAAGGGAGGAGGGCATGACTTGTAAAGACTTTATAAACTCTGTCTCATATATGTACAGGGGCTTTCTCTTATTCTTAATCTACCTAAGTTTCATGATTGTATAGAAGCACCAGCCTAGCCCCATCACTTTTCCTGCCAAGACCCCTGAGCCTCCAGTAGCAATATAAAACTTTTGGAGAGTTATACAAACTGAAGTATGAGTATGCTTAACAAATACTGCTGAAGAAAGACTGAGAGAGGAGATGGAGTTTTCACTGTGCACAACAGAGACTCAAATAACTATCTATAGCCTTCTTTAATGTCAAAGGTCTATTGTGGTTGCTATAATGTTTAACTTATTTCATGGCCTGGGTCTTCTGTTTTGCAAAGTCACATCCCACAATGCTGTATTCATACTAATTATCTCTCCCCTTTGCAAAATAGAAATAAAAAGAAATACCCCCTTTTAAATTTGGCTTTGAAATAGATAATGAAATTAAAGCTTTCCTCACTCCCAAGAGTAGACCAGGTTCTAGACTTTTGTCTCTTCCACACTCCACTCCCCTATACATACTCACATTTCCTGCCAAAACTGACAGACTAAGGGCCAAAAATGAGTACTTATTTAGCCCTAAGATTTGGTCAGCTTCCTGTAGATAATATAATACTGAATTAGAATAAAAAATATCTTAGTTTGAAAGTCATCTCTGCTACTAACATGCAGTGTGACCTTGGGCAAACTACATTACTTCTCTAAGTTTGCATTTCTGATTTTTAAAACAGGGGTATCTGTTGCCGACCACCTTACAGCCTGGTTATTCAAATTGATAAGAGATTATGGAAACAAAGGGATTTAGCCAACAGGTAACACTTCGGAATGGGGAGACATTAGTAGTTGAAGAGTAATAGGTGAGTTAGGAACTCCACTTCATGGATCCTGCCAGAGCCAGACCATCACAACAGTGATCTAACTGGCTACTGGCTACTAAAAAGAGCCTTCCCCACTTCCAATCAGCTATGGAATGAGTCACCAGGGAGGAATTGTGGATGTGTGCCCTGTGTTATTCCTCAGGATAAATATTTTAGTACTAGAATTTAAAAAGTATGTGTTCAAGAGTCAGGCAATTATATGACATTTATCATAATATCAAATTTTTGAAAATAAGAGCAGCTAAATGTATTGAGCAAGCAAGCAGCGATTCTTATAGGAAAAGTGTGGACTAAGTGTTTAATTATGTAATTCTATAATTTAATCCTCAATACACTTCTTGAGAGAGGGACTACTTTCATCATCCTTTTTTTTTTAACTCACTGAGGAAACCAAGGCATAGAGAGATCAAACTGAACATAGAAGAGATAGAATATGAATGTTGGATATCTTAATAGAAAGATTATTGTCTTAAGTATATATAATACCAATAGAAAGATTATTGTCTTAAGTATATATAATACCACCTCTTCCCTCCTTGTACCAATAAGAGCTTGAAACCGTTTCTAAGGGCTCCTGCAGCTCTGATACCCTAGGATTCTGTTAATCTCTAGGAACAATGGGAGAATGAAAGCATAGTCATTGGAAGCATATGTGAGTTAGAACTCTTCTTTAGCTGGACATGGCGGCATATGCATGTAATCCCAGAACTTGGGAGACTAAGACAGGAAGCTTGCTGGTTTGAAGCTAGCCTCAACAACTTAGCAAGGTTCTCAGCAACTTAGCAAGACCCTGTTTCCAAATAAAAAGTAAAAAGGGCTATGGATGTAACTCTATGATTGAACCCCCCTGGATTTAATCTCCAGCACTAAATAAATAAATAAATAAATAAATAAATAAATAAACAAACAAACAAAGAGTTCTGTGATTCCCTTCTGAACTCATCCTCTGAGTGGTAGCAATAGTGGCAAAAAGAAAGAAACTTACAAAAATGCATTTATTATTTTATGTTTATATAATATTTCATGTGATGTGCAGTTTTAAGAATTTTGCAAATATTAATTAATTTAGACCTCATGACAATACCCAGAACTCAGGTACAGAAAACACAGATAGAAAGTGACAGCATCTGGATTCAAATCCAACCAGTTTGGCTTCCGTATCTATGCTCTCAACCACTATGTTATACCATCTATTTACCTAGTAAATACCATATGGCAAGTACCCTACAAGATGATTGCCATATATAATATCTAATAATATGTTATCACAAATGTTTCTTCATAGAATATTCAAGCCTAAGGGTATACTTGTCCAACGTTCAGAAGACTTGGATTACATTGTTGGCTCTCTGTTTCAAAGTTGATGATTTACCTTGGGAAATTGCATTTTCCTTTCTGAGTCTCAGTTTTCTCACTTTGCATTTGTATAAAGAACTCAAGATAAATAATTTAAATGAAAGAGCCAAGTCTCAAAAAAGCAATTGCTAGAACTATAATCCATCTCCATCTAAAACCTCCCAATTATCACTAATGGAAGCAAGTCATGTTTTGGTTTTTCATTCATTCATTCATTCATTCATTCATACATTCATTCATTCACTGGAGATTTCCATTTGTGGAAAGTGAGAAAATTGAGACTCAGAGAGGGAAATGCAAATGGTCTCTGCCTTTCTAGGGTTCTTAGCATGATAACTCAGTTTATGTTCATTTGCTCTGGAAAACATAAGTTCTGTTCCTCTTGGTCTCTCTTATATTTCTATATCACAGACAAAGGTATTCTCTGATCAAAGAAGACATCTACAACCCAACCAGTCTTCTGGAAATGACCATTTTCCCTGCTCTCCACACACCAAGACTACCTTGTCCTGATCATTACCACTTGGAGTAAATCATGCTCTCTCTCACCTTAACTAACCTGTGCTCCTATCATTCCTTCTAGTTGTTTCCCCATATCTCTAAATATTAACTCTCCCTTCAAATCAGAGCTCAAACACCATTGCCAGTAGGAAGCCCCAAAGCCCTCCCTGACCATCCTTTTCCATGACTCAGCCAGAATTAAATTCTTTATTATGCATTTCCTGGAGTGAGCTCTCTAAGGTATATTATCCTTTTCATCCCAACTTCCTCACCACAGTGATTCACACAATGCCTGGCAAATGGCCAACTCAGTCGATAATGATTTATTACAAAGAGCCTCAGGAGATCTTTCTAATTGTTATTGTCATGACCTGACAGGATATAACTGAGACAGACAGCATCTCTCTTGCCCTCCAACTAAGGAACTCTTCAAGACTCCATTCTTGTTTTGCCTGGTCTCTTAAGGTGAGAAACAGATACCCCAGGACTGCCCTTGCTTAAAATATTTGCATGACTTAGGATAAAACAGTCAGGCTCATTTCTACATAAATTGTCTTCCCTTTCTTCAGAAGAAATAGATGTGGTCTGGGTTTGGAGCAAGGTTTGTGCCTAAGGCTGGTTTGGAATCTTCATTCTTGTTGCATGGGTTTCCTGTGCCTCTAGCCTCACATTCAAAATGATAGAGCCAAGCCGGGCGTGGTGGCACACACTTGTAATCCCAGTACTTGGGAGGCTGAGACTGGAGGACCCGAGTTTGTGACCAGCCTCAACTACTTAGTGAGGCTCTCTGCAACTTTGTGAGACCCTGTTTCAAAATAAAGAATAAAAAATAGGACTGGGGGTGTAGCTCAGAGGTAGAATGCCCCTGGGTTCAATCCCCAGTACCACCAAAAAAAAAAAAAAAAAAAAAAAAAAAAAACAGAAAGAAAAAGAAAACACAAAGTGACAGAGCCAGTTATACAGGGAAACATTTAGGACATAGATGTTTCATTAATTTTGCTTTGAAAAATATTACAGAGGTTATATCAAAGGCTATAAGAATGGAGACAATGTTGGAAAAGATGGGGCTTTTTACAAATTAATGGAAGACGGATGTCCAGAAGAAAATAAGGCTCAAATTCTCAAATTCTTATTTCTCTGTATAATAGATGAACACAAACATTTGATAAATTCTCTCTCTCTCTCTCTCTCTCTCTCTCTCTCTCTCTCTCTCTCTCTCTCTTTCTCTCTTTCCTGGGGACTGAACTCAGGGGCATTCTACATCCAAACTGTACCCCGCCAGCCCTTTTTATTTTTTATTTTGAAATGGTGTCTCACTAAGTTGCTGAGGCTGGCCTCAAACCTGCGATTTTCATGTCTAAACCTACCAAGGACTGAGATTCTAGGTGTGCTCCACCATGCCAGCCAATATTTGACATCTTTAAACAACTAATTACACATTCAGTATATGCAAGGCACTTCATTATGCACTTTGAAATAAAATGATGCTAAAACAATCACAGCCTAAACCCTCAAGTTGTCTAGTAGAATCCCTTAGACTTTCTTCTTTCAGAAGGTATGGTTACATCTGTCCACCATTCTAGCTATGCTGCCTGCCTACCAAGGGCTGTAATGTTTGGCAGCCATACTTAAATAGTAAATTTCAAAGTCTAATTCAGCCTATATCTGTGTCAGTCTTCTGAACCTCTCATTTATCTTTGGCATCTGATTTTCTCTTTTCAAATCTGAGTAAATTTGGATTTGTGTAAGTATTCTGGACATGTTTTCACTTTCTTGATACACATTTCCAGTGCTTTATACAGGTCTATTGTAGTACAATGGAAAGGGCATGAGGCTGGGAACCAGAAAACAAGAGTTAGACTCCCAGTTCTGCTACTTATCAACTGTGTGACCTTAGGCAGGTCACTTAACTACACTGAATTTTAGGCTTTTCCTCTGTGGAATGATGTACCTTGTGGGGATGATTCAGACGGCTCATGCTTGTAAAGCATCAAATCTAGAAACTACAATGTGACAGGGCAATTATAAATCATCCACAGCCGCTTCTCTTCCTTCCCCTAATTCATTTTTATATTACATTGAGGTGAGGAAGTAAACAAAAGCTATGTTTTTGTAAACTATAATGTGTTATTTACAAAAGAGTGAACTACATGGTCATAGTCATTTGACAAAAAAAAAATTATTTGCTTTTGCCCCCACCTCCTAGATCATTCTGTCTTTAGATATCATAGTTTTTTGCTATTTATTTCCTCCTGCTAACCCTGAAATGGCCAAGTTTCTGATTTTTCTTCCTTGGTTAACTTTTATTTTGTGTACCAGCTTCAACTATCACTTCAGTAGTCGTAAATTATGGGTGACGTTTACCTCACTGGGCTGCTGGGAGGAGCCAGTGATCCTGAACACCAAGCTCTCAGAAAATGGTAAAGCACTATAAGAACCTTAATTGTCAGCTTTAACACAAGTACAAAATGGCAAAGCTGGGTGGAGTTGCACAAAGAACATGATGTGGAAAGAAGGGCCTAGATTTGGAGTCAGAAATCCTGAGCCCAAGCCCCTCATTAACTCTGACATGAGTTATAACCATAATAACTCAGATTTATTTAGTGCATTATAGCTGAAAAGTGCTTTCACATATATTCTCTCATTGATCCTCTTAATTGGTTTCTCTGTTCCAGTCTCTCAATGCTTCAATCCTGCCAGCTAAAGTAAACTTCCTAAGACACAGGCCCGTTCATGTCATATCCATATTCTAAATGCATCAAGAGCTACCTACTGCTAGTCAAATAAATGGTAGTATATGCATAACAACAAAATATCATGTGGCCATGAAAAAGAAGGAAGCAGTTTCATATGTGCTGATATGGAACAACTTTTAAGATATGTTAAATAAAATAATAATAATAATAATAATAATAATAATAATAATAGAAGAACAAAAGCATGATGGAAAATACAGGAATTATTTATATTTTCAACATTAGACAACCTTAGTATACCATTGTATAAGTATGGGAAAGGGAACTGGCAAACTTGCAAGGTCAAGGATAGGTCATAGATTTTCTTCTCACAGTTTACATTTATTATCACAAATGTGCTGCCACATTGCCAAAAAATAAGATAATATAAACTGCCATGAATTATACCATCTTTACAATTAAAGTCCATACCCCGATCTGATTTTAGTCCTTCATAATATGGCACGAAAAGATCTTTAATGGTTGATTGCCAGCTATTCCCTTTGGCATACCCTATACTTTAGCAAGTTGGATTAGTTCCCTATATATACAAATCAACAAATTCTGGCTTCCCTACTCCTATTTATGCATCATAGTCCTTCAAGTGTCTAAAAGCACAGAGCATGTGTTATTGAGCATGTTCATAAAATGGTTCTATCCCTAGCAACCATTCCTCACTCTTAGGATCTGGGCTCCAGCATTGGTTCCAAATTGCTGACTTTTCACAGACATGCTCCAGTTGTTTTTTTATCTTCCTTAAAAATATAGATCCTAGATTTTTATATTAAATTCAATTAATTCAGTTCAATATCATGATAAATATTTTTTGCATCTACATCACTTTTGACTTGTACTAACCTGTAATTAAACAACTCCTCAGACTTTTTAAAATATGTGCTGACTCACATCTTTCAAATGTTTTCTGGATGATTTGAGGGACTCATGTAAAATTTAAATCAATTTTATTTTATTTTGTTAGAATTAGTCCCTGTCACCAATCTGCTGAGGTCTTTCAGGTAGATTTTGTCATCCAGAATGACTGCTGGTCTTCCTGAATTTGCAGTGCCTGCATAATTCATAGCCCATCATTATGTCTTTTTTAAATTTAAAAGTACTTTATTTTTTCAGTCAAAGGACAAGTTAGCTAGTTAAACATGCTCTAATTATAAATCAATTTTTAGTCATAGAAATCAAAACCTTTCAAATATGTAGAGCCAAAATTAATAAGAATGTATGGTGTTGTGTTTGAAGGCTACCTTTGATTAATGTCTCTAGAAGAGATCAAGTAGAAATTTAAAGACAAGTGTTATGATTTGGATCTGGAATGCCCCTCCATTGTCAAAGTAAGAATGTTAAGAGATGAAATAATTGAATCATGAGGGCTGCAACCTCATCGGCAATGGATTGATGGATTAATAATTTGAAAGTGTTTACTGGGGGTAATTGTAGGCAGGTAGAACATGGCTGGAGAAGGTAGACCACTGAGGGAGAGGCCTTGGGGACTACATCTATCTCTAGTCCCTTTCTCTCACTCTCTGCTTCCTGAATGCCCTAAGCAGTTTTCTTCTGCCATGCCCCATCACCACAATGTTTCTGCCTTGAAACAATCTAAACATAGACTAAACCTCTGAATCCATGAGTCAAATAAAGATTTCCTCCTCTAAGTTTTTCTTGTCAGATATTTTCGTCATAGAAATGCAATGAAACCTGACTAATCTAGCAATTTTAGTGAAAGTCATCATACTAAGATGATATTTTATGTGAAAGACAAGAAAGTGGGAAATATAATTGAATCATTTCTCATCCAAAAGGTAGAAACTAATTTCATCAGAACAAGAAAATTAAAGCTTATAATAAAATGTGTGGTAAATATTCCAGCTCTGATTGTCTGGCATGTAGTAGAGGTTCAATAAATGCTTGGAAGGATGAGTAGATAAATGCTGCTATATTCTGAAATAGAAGAATACCAACAAACAACATTGATCAGTTTTCTAATTGCACATGGTTCTCTACTGGGCCCTGTGCAAAACAACAAAAACATATAAATAAGTGATAAAATATTAAGGTGATGAATATGCTGATTATTCTGAGGTAATCATTATTCAATATACACATAGGTAAAATGTCACAAGTGGAAAGAGCCTGAATTTTGTCTCTTGCCAATGCTTCATCATCCCATTGAACTTTATTTACAAGACACAAGTTCAAAGCTAAATTATAAAGAATTTCGAGATAGTGACTGCAAAGTATTAAACCCCAAATGTATGGCTGTTTGGGGAACTTGGCCCTGTGTGACTGTATTGACCACATATCAGTGAAGATAACCCTTTTTCTCCCTTCTGCTACTATTCATTCAGATCCTCACTTCCATATAATGTGAGAAGGTGTGAATATTAGGAAATGAGGATATTGGGAGTTGTTAACTTTTCTTGACTCTCCTTTCACCATCCTAGAATAGGCTTGGTGACATGCATCTGTGATCTTCAGCACCCTATGGAGTTTATATCAATGATAATACTTAATACAATGCATTGAAATTGTCTCTTTATGTGTCTGTCTTTCACAACTAGAATGTGAATTCTTTGAGAACAGGGACTATAGATTAATCACTTCTGTGTTCTTGATGCCAGCTCTATTTCTTACACAACATGAAGGCTCAACTAATGTTGTTGAATGAATATATAATATCCCTATCCCCAATTTTAACTGTAGTGTAGTCTAAGTTCTGTGATAACATACTGGGATTTTTTTGGTGAAACTTGAAATATAAAAATGTTTTAAAAGTTAAAATGTACTTCAGAGAAGCTAGGCATTGTGGTACACACCTGCAATCCCAGGACTTGGGAGGCTGAGACAACAGGATCACAGGTTGGAGACCAGTCTCAGCAAATTTAAAAAAGGTCTGAGGAGGTAGCTCAAAGGTAGAATATCCCTGGATTCAATCCCAAGCACCAATAAATAATATGTATTTCAAACAGATGTGATAGTTACTTATTATTTCAGAAGCTAGAACTGAATTCACAGGAATTGTCCCCTCACTCAAACTGGCCCAAGTCAATCACATTTCTTAGGATACATATCAGAGTGGGGTTTTGTGAAGCAAAGGCCTTGAAAGGAGTAGTGAGATAAGAAAATGACAAACAGCACAGACAGATACAAGAAGACAATAGATTGGATGGCAAATCTTAGCCAATTGAGTGAGAGCAAAAATCAGAGGACAGTTGAGATTGGGCGTTGAGAGACATGAGGCAAAAGCATTAATTCCGATCAAGAATTTGGATGAAAAAGAACCAAATTTCCAAAGGAGGAACGGAAGTTTAAAACTGGTAGTGATGATTTTGAAGGGAAGATCTATAAATTTTCAGAGAACTTATTCTGCAGTTTCTCTTTCCTCTAAACCTCCTTTAATGGGATTTAGGGTATGCTGAATTTGAATAAATAATCATTATCAAAATGAACTTACTGTATTAGCTTAAAAGTAATAGCTAAATCTAGATAAAACTAATCCTACTGCCAATTCTATTATATCTCCACTTGAAGTTATACAAACCAGTATAAGTCCCTCATTAATCCTTTTGAGTCTGTTCTCTACTTGCTTAAGTCAAAGCATTTGAACTTATTTGGTCCCACAAGCCACTTCCTTTCTTTAGGTTTTTACATGGCCTCTGGGCACTTAGGTATCCAGCAGCATGATGTGCTCTTGTTATTATCAACCTGGCACTAACTCCAGTATCAAAGAAGTCATTTAATATGGCAAAATGTTCTTTTGGTGTCCACTTCATAGGCCTTCTTTTCCACATGAACAGCCCTGGAACTCAAATTGAAGGCTACCGATGTAACACTTGACATCAATCCACAAAACCATGTTTGGAATTTGCCTTAATCTGGTTTTGCTGCTATAACAGGATATCTATGACTAAGAAAACGTAAACATTAGAAATTTGTGTCTCATAGTTCTTGGGGTTGAGAGGTCAAAGATCAGGGTGCCAGAAGATTCAGTGTCTGGTAAGTGTTGCTCCCTTCTTCCAAGATGGCACCTTGTTGCTGTGCCCTCAGATGGCAGAAGGGAAAGAGAGAATGAGACAGAAACACAAGAAGGCCCAAATCATCTTTTTATGACAATATTAATTCCACATGACGGCAGAAGATTCATGGCCTAAACCTTTCTTGGGGTCTTTTAATATAGTTAAGCCTTTTAATATTGTTACAGTAGCAATTACATTTTGACATAAGTTTAGGAAGGGACAAACATTTGAACCACAGAATAATTCTTTTTGTTTCATGCAGATGCTAATGTGAGGTATCTTTTCTGTCATTTTCTTGTCATTGTCTCTGTTCCAAAGGAACTGGCACGGTTTCAAATAGAGCAGTTCACCATGAAACAGCCCATTGTACCTTCCTTTGTTGTAGACTATAGTCTTCCAAATTCCAACTTGTGCATTTTGCTTTCTCAAGAAGATAAAGTACTTTCCTGCCCAGGTCTTAGCAGGAGAGGGAGGGTGGGACCAGGGTAAAACTAAACAGTGACCTATGGACCTAATATTTAACAGTTCTTAGCCATAAACTATGACTGTAAGACTGAAAAGCATCCAGTCATTTTCCTTTCAAGGAACTTGATTTGTCATGGAATAAAACCCTGTCAGTTTACCTCACCAGCACTCTGCACATGGCAGAATATATTGGAATAGGCTTAAGACATCTAGATGAATAATATGGCCCTAGATCTCATGGGGGTTCCAGTCAATGGGAGAGATTCCGAATAAATAGGAATGCTGGGTATACCACCTATTAAAATATGATAAATGGATGAAGAAAATGGAATATTACTAAACCACAAAAAGAATGAAATCCTGTCATTTGTAACAACATGAATGTACGTGGAGAGCATCATGTTGATGAAATAAACCAAGAATATAAGGACAATTACCACATATTCTCATGCATTTATGGAAACCAAAAAGTTGATGTCATAGAAAAATGTAATAGAAGCCAGGCGTGGTGGTGCATGCTTGTAATCCCAGCATTTGGGAGGCTGAGACTGGAGGATCTGGTCCTGAAGGTGCCTTAGCTACCTAGTGAGGCACTCTGAAACTTAGTGAGACCCTGTTTCAAAAATAAAGAATAAAAAATAGGGCTGGGGGTATAGCTCGGAGGTAGAATGTCCCTGGTTCAATCCCCCGTACTGCAAAAAAAAAAAAAAAAAAAAGTAATAGAATAGTGTCTGCAAGACTGTAAAGGGGAATAGGGGTGGGAGAACAGAATGAAATTAGGGGAAAACAAAACATAATTAAATAGGAGGAATTATATGTAATTATATATTCTATATAGCACAGTAGAGCAACTTCTGGTTATAATGATCCATGAACTATTTTAAAATAACTAGAATAGTACAAAAGTTCCCAACACATAAATGATTAATGTTTATGATATGGAAGTGCTCATTACCTTGATTTTATCATTGCATATTGTAAATATGTATTGAATTATCATACTGGTATCTATAAGGCTGCTACATGTTTGAGCCCAGTGCAAAGTAACTTAGCAAGACCCTGCTCCAAAAAAAAAAAAAAAAAAAAACTGAAATAGGGCTGTGGATGTAGCTCAGAGTTAGAACTCCCCTGGGTTCAACCCTTGGTACCACAAAAAATATCATACTGCAATCTATAAACATTATCTCTCAATAATAATAATAATTTTTTGTGGTACTGGGGATTGAACTCAGGGGAATTCTACCTCTGGGCTATGCCCTCCACCCTATTTTTTATTCTTTATTTTGAGACAGGGTCTCACTAAGTTGCAGAGGGCCTCACTAGGTAGCTGAGGCTGGCCGTGAACCCAGATCCTCTGGTCTCAGCCTCCCAAATGTTGAGATTACAAGCGTGTGCCACCATGCCTGGCTATAATAATAATTTTTAAACCCTGAATTAAAGAAATCAATCATCTGGAAGAGAAGAGTGAGACTTTCAGTGAGATTACAAAATATAAGAATCTACAGATAGAAGATAGGATTTAAGATTGACCAGATACAGACAATGAAGGAAAGGAATAATGACCAAAATACTACAAAATTACAGCCCTAAATGTTAGATAGAGTGGTTTGTGCTGCTACTGGCAAAAGTGGAAATGAAAGGGAAGACTGATTGGGTGGAAAGATGATTAATGTGATTTGGTGCATGCTGCATTAGAACCAAACACCATATTTATAATAGTTACCGTCTATTGAATATTTTAAATGGGTGAGTCAATATCACTTAATTTTTGTTTGGACTGAGAAATGAACTCAGAGGCATTCTACCTCTGAGCTACACCCCTAGTCCTTTTTATTTTGTTATTTTGAAACAAAGTCTTGCTAAGTTGAGTCTCACTACATTGCAGAGGCTTGCCTTGAACCTGTGATTCTCCTGTCTCAGCTGCCCAAGTACTGGAATTACACCACTCAATTTTTGAGGCCCCATTCTAGCCCACCACTACCTATGCTGTTCTTCACAGGGTGAAAAGTCTACAAGGCCAAGGTATATGGGTGTATGTCCACCAACAACCTATATCTCCCTATTCTGACCACATTCTGGGATACACACATGTGTATGGAAGATTACACTTGTTATAGGGCAGAGCTAGTAATGGGAAAGGAATAGAGAAGAATCACAGGCTTGAGTATAGATTTTCCACATGATCACCTATTTGACTGAACATGTATGATTCCATTTAAGCCTAACAATCAACCATCTTGTCTGTCTAAAGTCACTAATCCATTTTACAATTAAACAGAGGATATTTTGAAAAGCAAAGGTTTCCAAAACTGTCAAATACTCCAAAGTACATGAGGAGAAGAAGATCAAAACAAGACACTGTTCTTATAAAAAAGTTTTCAAACACAACCTTCGAGAATAAAGGTTCAACATATTGGTGGAGCTCAAAGTTAGATTGTATAACAGGGAAAAAAATGTTAAGAAATATAGACAACAAGTTGAGGCTTGTCTTTGAAGTTTGGTGATACAAAGCGTATAATGTTTGTCCATCACAGAGGAGAATGAGTCATGGTGAAGTCAGTGGAACAAGAGTCAATGAGAGAAAAAAAGTGAAGATGCTGGAGGAAATAGATAGAATCCAGGTAAATCTCAGTATTATAGAAGAGTAGAAGGGTGCTCAACAAACACCAACTTCCTTCTCTGCTGTAGGCTATGAGGCTTCTGGAGACGTGCATTTGAATGACATGATTTCAGTTTTCAAGGCAAGTGGTAAGTCCCTGTTAGCACAAGACAAGTCAAAAAATACCAAGTAACAAGACAATAATGTTAGAAGCTACTGAATGTTTTAATTGGTGAAAGCAACAACAAGAGGTGAGCTGGCTCATAACTGTACTATTCCAACAAGATTGTGCTGGTGAGTAAAAAGAAAATATATCTGGAATTCTGTTAAAGCACTGGAAAGTTGAGAAAACAATAACAATTTTAATATTATGGTAGAGCACTGAATGGCAAAATTTGCAAAGTTCTTATGATCTGAATCAGGTTAGTGTATATATTCTACAAAGGAGAAGTGACAGGTTAAATTCTAAGATTATTTTCTATTGTTTTTAAATTCTCTTAACAAGTATTTACGAAGAACTATAGGGGGTTGTTACCCTTATTTGGAGCAAGGCAAAAAGACAAGAGTGGAAAAGTGTTACCAGTGTCCCAACAGAGGGGAGCACAGCATGCTGTGGGAATCCATGAAGATTTGCAAAGCCCTATAGCAGGGAAAGAACAAGTGGTAGAACTCCCTGAGTTCAATACTCAGTACCAAAAAATTACCTTATCCCAGGTACTTGGAACTGAGCTTTGAATGTTAGGTTCCATGCTGAATTAGTCCATTTTCTGTTATTATAATGAAATACCCCAAGCTAGACAATGAAAATGGTTTATTTGGCTCACAGTTTTGGAGCTTAAAATCAAATGACATAGCACTGGCTCTGGCAAGGGTCCCCTGACTGCATCGCATAGTAGATAGCATCATGGTGGGAGTGCATGTAAGAAATAAAGATCACATGGCTACATGGTAATGCAGATTTAAGGGAGAAGCTAGGTTTTCTCTTTATAAAAACACTATAAAAACTAACCAGATATTCCACAAGAACTACATTAATTCCTCTTAAAAACATATCCATAATGACAACAATATCTCCCAAAGATATTATATCTTAATATAGACACACTGGGGACTAAGCTTCCAAAACATGAACCCTTAGGGGATACATACACTCAAATCATATTCAAACCATAGCAACTACCTGTAAAATGGGGTAACAGGCCTCAGCCCGCCTGTTGAAGACATCTTTGTTGATGTTAAGTGATATAATGGAAACAAAGGGACTTTCAAGAACATAAGTTAGGGTATATAATTTCCTTCTTGAAAACCCCCCAATGGAGAAAATACTATATACCTCACAGGTTTATAGATTGGATTAAAAACAAGTAGTAAAATAAGTGGTTAAGTTGGACACAGTGGCACATGCCTGTAATCTCTGTATTTGGTAGGTTGAGGCAAGAGGATCACAGGTTCAAGGCCAGCAGTGTGCAGTAACTTAGACTGTTTCAAAATAAAAAATAAAATAGGGTCAGGGGTCTATCTCAGAGGTAGAATGCCCCTGAGTTCAATTCTCAGTATAAATATATAGTCTTTTCTATTCCTAATTAACAGCCTCTCCTTCTGTCTCTACCTACAAATCATATACTAAGTATGCATATTTCTCTCCTCTTCTACTACTTTTCTTGTCTACTCTTGCAATATCCTAACTGATTTCTGTGCTTTCAATTTGCTTGTCCTTGATATGATTTAGTACTAAATGCTTTGAAGAAGATAATGGGTAAGGAACCATATCAGGTAGAATTCTGTAGATCATTGAACATAATTTAGTTATTTCTCTAATTGCAATAGGAAGTCATTAGAAGAGTTGAAAATATTGCCCTTGCTTCTATTCAGAAACAAGTTGCATCGCTAGAGCCTAGGAATATCTGATATGTACATATTTACTTAGTTATTAAATGAATTAATGGATGACTGACTGAATGAAAGTCTCTTCTTATCACTGCTTGTGAAAATCATACACATCTTTTAGACCCAAGTTAAATGCTGCCTCTTCTGTGAAGGTGTCCCTAATTTTCTTGCTAAATGCCATCTCCCTCTTTCCCAAGCACCCACGAGTCTTTAGTTACAATGAAGTGATTGGACTCCATACATGAAATTTTGACTCCTATGCAGACCTGACAGGCTAAAAATGCAACTTTAGAGAGACTCCTGCTAGTATCAATCCAATGCAGCTTGTTTAATATTTCTCTTAATAATGGATTAGAGACTTATTTCTCCAAAATTATTGCTTTTGGTAAGTCTTCTATTATCACTCTATTTTTCAGGATAAAAAAATATCAGAAATTGCTGGCTTAAATACAATTGATACCTAAAATCCTACACCCAGAATCAATTACATCCTCTAATGGCCACTTAAAATGACCATAGCCCTCAAATTGCCAAATTGTTCAAAGATTAGTCACTTGGATATTTTTTCCTTAAAACTTGCAATGAGACTGTATCTGAAAAGACACAATTTTTCTATTGTTGGTATGCAGTTTGTCTATAAGTGCAACTCCTGGGTAATTTTGCAATGAGTTAACATTAGCTTTTGTCATGATTTTTATTTTTCATAAAGTTATATTTCAAGTCATTTTTATGCAGCTGGTATTCTCCTTCAAAGACTAGAAACAGAGAAAGTAGCTTGAATGATAGCATGCAAAGGACATAGAATTTCAGCACCTCAGACTTGGAAGCGGTCTTAGATTAAGTAGTGTGGTCTATGAAACAATAGATGAATTGCTTCAAAATTATCCCTGAGAACTGTCTCTAGCCTTTACACACCATTGGCGATGAATTGCTCACTATCTTCAAAAGCAGCTTTTTCCAACTAATGTTAGTTCTCCTTTATATTGAGCTGAAACCTGCCTCCCTATGGTTTTCACTCATAAGTCCCATATATAATTCCTGGAACCACACAGAGATTGCATTAGTCCATTTGTGCTGCTTTAATAATATACTAAAGACTGGGTAACTTATAAACAACAAAAATTTATTTATTTCTTCCAGTTTTAGAGGCTGGAAAGTCCAAAATCAAGGTACCAGCATCCAGTGTCTGGTGAAGACCTTTTTGCTATATCCCCATGTTGTAGATGAAAGGGATGAAAAAGTGCCAAAAAGGGGATGAACAAGGAAAAGAGAATAAAACTGCTCCCTCAAGTTTTCTTACAAGGGCTCTAATTTCATCCATGAGAGCTTTGTCCTCATGATTTAATCACCTCATAAAGGCCTGACCTCTTAATACTATCACATTGCCCATTAAATTTCAACATGAATTTTTGAAGGACACAATTAGATCACAGTAGATCCCGTCTTCTCACTCTTCACCTTTACAGATTCTTTGGAGGTCTGAAGATAGAGACCGCATTCCTGAGCTTTCTCCTCTCCAGGCCAAGCAGCCCCAGCTCCTTCCAGTTACCCTTTCTGGAACCTAGAATCCAGAATCTCAGGCTACTTTACTCTTCTCCAGTCAGTTTTTCCTTTATAGTGCAGAGCCAAAATAGAAAAGAACAAGACTCTTACCCCCCCCCACACACACATCTGATCATTTGGGCCTAAAGATCTGTAGCAAAAACTATTTAGATATTTATTTAATATTTTATTTCCTTCCCTGTCACAAACCTGGACTACAAATCCTAGCCTTTCTTACTGCTGTGTGTTGTTATGTAACTAAAGTCTAGAAAATGGAATATAGCTAGAAGTGATGTGTATCACTCCTAACCCTGTGGCCATACTGATCCCTCATCAGCCAGTTAGATATCACTTCTCAGAAAAGTTTCAAATTCTACACTTTGAACACTATAAAACATATAACCACCTTCCTCCCTCAGTAATTTAGTGGAGATCAGTTCCTCTCTGTTGCCACTTACTGAATTTTCTATTAATGAAAAATTCCACTGAATTGTGACTGAAGTTTTAGGCATTATCATTCACAAAGGTTGGTGTTACCTTAACTAAATATACACAAAGTGACTTTTTTGTACACATTTTCCACTGCTAAACTTTTCTGAAGAACCTCTTTTCCTTACTCTTCCACATGTGCCAATGTCAGACCTCAGGATTTCCTGTTCTGTGCCTGTGCCTATTTTCAAGACCAAATGTAAGATTTTATAAAAATCTCTCAGTTCCAACTGGTTCCATCCAGCCTACCATTGTAGCTTGTGTACATCTTCCAGGATCCTGATTTCATCTCCTAATTCATTCATTCTATTCTCCCCAGCCCAATTACCTGTTATACTATTAAAATCATCATCAAACCCATTAATAAAAATATAGAGTGAGTCAGGGCTAAAAGGCAACATCTGTATCACAATTTATAAAACTCGACCTAGGTTGATCTAATTATATCTGATTAAGGGTCGAGCCACAAATATTCGTTACACTGTGAATGTAATCCTCATTTCTCAACCATATCCACATAGATATCCTTAGATATTTTGTCAAACGCTAGGGCCATAATTGAGATATCCTCTGGTAAAAGATTACACTAAACTTTCTCTCTGACAATCTTCATAATGAACAAAATCAGGGAGTTAAGTCCAGTATGGCATGCAGGTCCTTAGTGTTGGTCACTTACCTTTCTAAGCTTACAAAACTGTCATACATGTATATTTCAGAATTAGTTTGTTTGAATAAAAGCATTGATCTCAGAGTCAAGAGATCTGGATTATAGTTCTGTCATTACTATCTAACAGTGTGTCCTTGAAAACTGTTCCTCAAGTTGTAAAAAGGAGTGGATGGAATAGATAACTTCTAAGTTTTCTTGCAACGTTGAATTTGCTTTAAAATAAGTTCAGTATACCAAATCAACTTGAGCTGTTTATTAACTTATCAGTGTACATTGATATACAAAAAACATTTACTATTAGGGTTCTTTCATGCAGTATTAAGGCAAATGTGTGAATAATGATGAATATAAGGTACTTTTATTTTCATTAGGCTGAAACTGAAAATTACCCTTTCCTTCAATAATGAATCTAAGCAACAAATCACAGTAATTTTTATAGTATATGGGTCTTAGACCAAGTAGAAATAACAAAATGTTCATAGCATACTAATGTTGGACATATGTTCAATTATCATTTATGCTCATCATTATTTTGATATAATCATAGTTGTAAACTTGGAATTAGATATTGTTATGTCCTGTATTAATAGAGAGTCATGTGTATTTTTGTCATAAATTTAGTTTTTTTTAAATTTGATAAGTGCATTTAAATATAACCCACTTTCAATTATAATCCTCTGTATTTTGTGCATTCAAAATATTATTCTAAGAAGGGTCAATAGGCTTCTCCAGACTGTCAAAAGTTTCCATGGCAAAAAAATAACTACAGAACTTATCTACCAGTTTAACATTCAGTCCATGCTGAGCAGAACATAATAATGTACAGGGGGAATGGTGGAAAAATAATGATAGAAAATAAAATTAAATGGGCCAATATTAAAACTTCTTTGAGTTCACCTTCTAATGTTACCAACTTGCTCCCTTCTCCATCAGTACCTAAGTGTCTTTGCAATGTCCTCAAATGTCTTTAACCAGACAAGATTGTATACACTGGATGTCCATGGAAGGAAACTGGTTAAAAGAAAAAAAATATATTTTTTGAGTAACTACTGTTTGCCAAAAACTTTCACCAAGACTCTACAAATTGATCTTCTAGGCATCTCTAAAAGGAAGCATAATTTTACCCATTTTGCAGTAGAAGGAGCCAAATCTAAACCAAATCCTTCAGAGTACCACATAACTAATAAGTGACAGAGCTGAGATTGGAATCTGCTCACCCCCAAATCTTTACATGTCACTTTTTGTAACAATGGTATAATTGTACATTAGAGAAGACTAAAGTTGTACTTGATCAATGCATTCAGACAACTGGTACACTGTCACAGAGCAGAGTAGCAATCAAATCCCATAAGGTCCTAGGAGGTAGAGCTTGAATAAGCAGGTAAAAGCCACAAGGAGATGTATTTTATGCCACACAAAGGAGAAATTCTGAAGATTATTATCTCTTAATATGGTAGAAGTCACCTCAAGAAAAGGTAATTAAAATGGAATACTATACAGACTCAAAAAGAAGGAAAGTTTTCTCATCAGCAAAATGGAGAAAATAGTAATATCTATTTCACAAAGTTGAGATAAAGGTAAGTACAGGCTGTAATGTGTGAGGCACAAGGTAAGGGGTAGCACAGATGTCAGTTTACTACATGGAAAAATGTTCTAAGGGGGCCTTTCCTAAAATATTTTATAGTTTAGGGGATCAGCTCCTTTGCTGACATGATCTATCAATTCTTTCAGGTTCTCTTTGAACTCTTTTCTGGAATCCTGTATCATTTGTACTATTAACATTGTGAATTGTCCTTCTGACATTCTCTGCAACTCTGTGTTGGCGGGTTCTGTTGTTGTAGGATTGTGGGGACTCATTGTTTCCTTGCTATTCTTCTTTCTCATTATTTTACATTTCTTAAGTTTATGTCTTTGTTACTTTTTATGGCTTCCTCTTCTTCTGTGGGTTTCCTATGTTAATCTCTCTTCCTTATAGTATGTTATTCTGGTGGTAGATATTTGTTTTAAGGTATGCCTTAAAAATAAATATATTCTACTGTATGGGTATTCTTAGCAACACAAACCATACAGTAAATAGTAGACTAGACCACATGAAAAAGAGAATCTTACTCTTAGAAGATGATGACTCCAAAAAAGTCTGAAGTTCTCCCTAAAATGCAGAAGCTATGGAGAAAATGGAACCTATAAAGGACGACAAAAAGAAACCTTAGATGAGTAAAGAAGGTGACCTGAGGGAGATGGGAGAGGGGAAGAGGAAAACACCCTAATACACATAATGTACATTTACAAACACATCAAAGTGAATCACTACGCCAAACACAAGAAAGAGAGAGGGTGGAGGGAATGGGGTAGGAAATGGAGAAGGGCTAAATGAGTGACTTATGCATGGATGCCTCTACCATCCTGTACCTCATTAAGATGTATGATTACAAAGTATAAATAAAAATGCAAATATGATGAATAAAATAATTATGAATAATAAAAAGAATGCATAGTATATAATTTAGAAAAAAACATTTTGACAGCATGAATTGGACATTAAAGTGATCTAGGACAACTTTAAAATAACACGCCTAAGAATAATAGGCATAGAAGAGGGGCTAAAAGCCAAAAACCAAAGGAATCAGAGAAGTAATATCAGAAAAATTTCCAAATATAGAAAATGAGGTCGACACACAGATACAGGAAACATATAGAACCCCCAATTAGACAAGATGAGAAAAAAAGTTCACCATATCATATAATAATCAAATTGATTAACAAAGAGGCCAAAGTAAACCAGTAAGATTCACTCCAGACTTATCAAACCCACTCATCAAAGCCAGGAGCACCTATAATGACATAGTCCAAACGTTGAAAGAAAACAACTGCCGGGCATGGTGGCGCACGCACGCTTGTAATCCCAGCATTCGGGAGGCTGAGACCAGAGGATCCCGGTTCGCGACCAGCCTCAGCTACCTAGTGAGGCACTCCGCAACTTAGTGAGACTCGGTTTCAAAATAAAGAATAAAAAATAGGGCTGGGGGTATAGCTCGGAGGTAGAATGCCCCTGAGTTCAATCCCCAGTACCGCAAAAAAAAAAAAAAGAAAAAAAACAACTTCCAGCAAAGACCACTCTACCCAGCAAAGAACAGACGATAAAATAATTTATGTCTTCCAAACCAGCAATAGAGAAAATAATCAGAGATAAATTACAAAGAAAAAATAAAAAAAATAAATGCCAGAACAAGAGAAGCAATGATTTCCATAAATGAAAAACTAAACAAAGAAGAACAAACTACCTCAAACAGAAGTTACAACTGAAAATGTTGAGAATTAAAAATCATCCCTCAATAATTATGCTGAATATCAATGGTCTCAACCCCCCAATCTAAAGGCATAAGGTGACAAAATGGATTAAAAATCATAATCCATCTATATGTTGTCTATAAGAAATGTACCTTACAAGTAAAGACAGTCACAAACTAAAGGTGAAGGGCTGGAGCAAGGTAATACATACGAGTGGAACTTGAAGACAAGCAAGGGTAGCAACCCTCATAACAGACAAAATAGAAATCAAACTTAAACTTATCAGAAGGGACAAAGCAGGTCATTTTTTTCTGGTAAGAATAACAATCCAACAAAAGGATATAACAATAGTCAATATTTATGCCCCAAACATAGATGCAATCACTTTCATAAAACAAACTCTTCATAACATTGTCTCACATAGAGCCCAATACAATAATTTTGGGAGACTTCAACACTCCTTTCACACCACTAGATTGATCTTCTAGACAGAAAGTCAGTAAAGATGCCTCAGACCTAAGAAACACATAAACCAAATGGACATACTAGACACATACAGAATATTCCACCCAATTACAGATGAATTCATGTTCTTTTCAGCTTCTCAAGGAACCTTCTCCAAAATAGATCATATCCTGGACCACAAAACGAGCACTAGCAAATTTTAAAAAAGTGACATAATCCCCTGAATCTTTTCAGACCATAATGGAATGATACTAGAAGTCAATTATAGGAAGACCCAGAGAAACCTCATAAACACATGGATACTGAACACCACACTGCTGAATTAGAAATGGGTCATAAAAGAAATAAGGGTATAAATTAATAAATTCCTAGAAACAAATGAAAATAGAGACACAACATATCAAAATATCTGGGACATTTTGAAAGCAGTATTAAGAATAAAATTCCTAGCACTGAGTGTTCGCATAAGAACAGAAAATTACCAAATAAATAATCTAATGACACACCTCAAAGCCCTTGTAAAACAGGAATAGTCTATCCCAAAGCTAACAGAAGACAGGAAATCATTAAAATCAGAGCAGAAATTAATGAAGTAGAGAACAAAAAAAATCAACAGAACCAAAAGCTGGTTTCTCAAAAAAAGACATAAACAAGATAGATAAATCACTAGCAAACCTAAATAAAGGAGAGAATAACACAAAATTACTAAAATAAAGAGATGGAAAAGGTGATATTACCACAGAGAGTGCAGAAATCCATAGAATTATCAGAAACTACTTTGAAAAACTATACTCCAACAAAATGGAAAACCTAGAAGAAATTGACGAATTTCTAGATACATCCAACCTTCCTAATTTGAATCATGAAGAAAAATTAAAATGACCAATAGCAATCAAAGAGATTGAAGCAGCCTAGCATTAATAGAAGCCCAGGCCCATATGGTTTCCCAGTCAAATTTTGTAAAACCTACATAGAAGATTTAATCCCAATACTCTCAGTCTATTCCATGAAATAGAAAGAAACAGGACTCTCCCAAATACATTCTGTAGGGGGCCTAGTTCCGCGGG
>PVLC010000867.1:150032-171790 GCA_004027655.1 Graphiurus murinus
GGTTGGGAAGTTGCTGGGCTGGGAAGTTGCTGGGAGAAGTTCTGGGAGGAATTGGTTGGGAAGAAGAAGCGGTTGGGAAGAGGTTGGCCGGGTTGCTGGGGAAGTCCTGGGAAGAAAGATTGTGGGTTGCTAGTGGAAGACAGGTTGTTAGAGAGAGGGGTTATTGAAAGTTTGTAGGAAAAGCACTATTTGGAAAGACAACCTCTGCACTGTGTTTGTTATCGTTTGTGCAACGCCTTGATCCCAGAAAGAGAGAGATATAATAAAAGAGGTTCGAACCAGTAGCATTTAGCCGGCGTCTTTTATTGGGGCCTCACGGCTGAGGGTTCAGCCTGGGGCGCCCGATACATTCTATGAAGCCAACATCACATTAATACCAAAACTGAATAAAGACAGTTCAAGAAAAGAAACAATAGACCAATATCATTGATGAACTTAGATAAAGTCTTCTAAACAAAATACTAGCCATGAGCATTCAAAACCACATAAAGAAAATTATGCACCACAACCAAGTCAGATTCATCCCAGGGATGCAAGACTGGTTCAACATATGAGAAACAATCTATGTAACTCAACACATAAACAAACCTAAGGACAAAAATCACATGATTATTTAAATAGTTGCTGAAAAATCATTCTACAAAATTCAATACCCATTCATACTAAAAACACTGCAGATAATTGGAATAGAAGGAACATATCTTAACATTATAAAGGCAATATACATTAGGCCCACAGCCAAAGTCATATAGAATGGTGAAAACTATGAGAATTTCCCTTAAAAATAGTAAAAAGACAAGTATATCCACTATCAACACTCCTTTTCAATATAGTTCTTAAGACTCTAGCCAGAACAATAAGGCAATTGAAGAAAATCAAAGGAATACAAACAGAAAAAGAAGAACTTATAGTATCTCTATTTGTAGATGAAATGATATTATACTTAGAAGACCCAATATACTCAACCAAAAGGCTTTTAGAACTGCTCAATAAATTCAGCAAAGTGTCTGGATACAAAATCAATCTTAAAAAACCAGAAGCTTTTCTGTATGCCAACCAGAAATCCACTGAAAAGGAAATCCAGAAAACATTTCCACTCACAATATCGCCCCAAACAATAAAATACTTAGGAATAAGCCTAACCAAGGAGGTAAAATACCTCTACAAGGAAAATTATAAAACATTGTAAAAAGAAATTGAAGATCTTAATAATGGAAGGACCTCCGATGCTCTTGGATAGACAGAATAAATATCATCAAAATGGTCATTCTTCCAAAAGTAATCTACAAATTCAATGCAAACCCATTAAAATACCAAGGTCATTCTTTATAGAAATAGAAATTAGTTCTTAAATTCATTTGGAACAACAACAACAACAAAAAACAGAATAGCCACAGTAGTTCTTAACAACAAGAACCATGCAGGAGGCATCCCAATACCTGACTTCAAACTATACTACAAAGCCATAGTAATAAAATAGCATGGTATTGGCACAAAAGGAGACACATAGACCAATGAAGCAGAATAGAAGACTCAGAAAAAATCCACACACTTATAGCCAATTGATTTTTTGACAGAGGCCAAAAACATGAACTGGGAAAAAGATAGCCTCTTCAACAAATGGTGTTGGCAAAACTGATTAACCATATGTAGAAAAATGGAAATAAATCCCACTTTCTCACACTGAACAAGGGTCAATTCAAAATGGATCAAAGACCTGGAAATTAGACCAAAGATATTGCAGCTACTGGAGGAGGGCATATGACCAAGACTCCAATACATATGCAAGGATAAAAACTCCCTGAACAAGACTCCAGAGGCACAAGAAATTAAAATGTGGATCAATTTTGTGTGACTGAATTAAACTGAAGAGATTCTGTGCAGCAAAGGAAACTATCAAGAACCTCAAAAGAGAGCCTACAGAATAGGAGAAAAATTTTGCCAACGACTCCTCCAACAGCAGACTAATATCTAGGATATACAGAGAACCCAAGAAACTCACAGCTAAGAAAACAAATAGCCCAATCAAAAAATTGGCAATTAAACTAAATAGACACTTTACAAAAGAAGAAATACAAATGGCCAATAAATGTATGAGGACATGTTCAACATCACCAGCAATCAGAGAGATGCAAATTAAAACTACCCTGAGATTTCTCCTAACCCCAATTAGAATGGCAGTCATTAAAAAACACAAACAACAACAAATGTTGGCAAGGATATGGAGAAGTAGGAACTCTAGTACATTGTTGATGGGATTGTAAATTAGTACAACCACATTGGAAAACAGTATGGAGGATCCTCAGATGAATGGGAATGAACCTACCATATGATCCAGCAATAACACTTCTGGGTATCTACCCAAAAGAATGGAAACCAAACTATCAGACCGATGCATGTGTATCTTTATTATGATCACTTTAAAGTCAAGGTCAGATAATTCTAATATATGCTTCATTTCAATGGTGATATATATTGATTTTTCTATTCTAATTCAATTTGAAATTTTCCTGCTTATTTTCCATCTTTGTTTTTTTATTGTGAATGATTTTCAATTGTATCTTGGACATTTTTATATTATTTTATGTGACTCTGAACCTTATTTAAAACTTCTATCTTTGCAGACCATCCCTGAGCCAGGAGGGGAAGTCACCTTGTCACCATTAAGTGGTTAAGGAATTCTATGCTTCTCAATCAGATTCTACAACAACCTCCCCCCAAAAGGAGGGAGAGGGATGCCTTGCCAGCACTGAACAGAGGTAGATGTCTAGTTTCACCACGTAATCTCCACTGATATGGGTTGGGAGAAATGTGTGGGTTTTTCCCATGATTTGCCTCTGGAGTAGAGCAGATATTATCAAGAAGGTTTCTGATATTCTGGGTTGTTCATTTCTAGATCCTTTGCCTAGAGAAAGCAGGCTTTCCTTGGGAATTTTTTTTTGAGGTGAAATTTCCTAGTACCCAGTATGAGATATATAGTAGGCAAAAAAAAGGGCACTTATCAGTGATTCATTCCTTGTGTCCCTTGATGTCTAATTAGTCTCCCTTTTCTCTACCTCTTTCAGAGTTTTCTTATGATAGTTTTATGTCTTATGACTAGAACTGTTAGCTTATTTTGCAGAAGGAATATGAAGAACTATGTCTACTATACTTTTTCCAGAACTAGAACACTGATACTAGGCTTCTAACTTCATGCTCTATGCATTGGTCTTGTGTAACAAGGTCTCTTTCAAGACCATGGAATCCTAGATGGGAAGAAATAAGTCTTGCTCTTATTTGAGATAGTAATGAATAGTGTCAACACTGATGCACTGTAGTTTGCAACAAGTGTGAGTGTGTACATGTTTGTTCCTTGCATAGGATATAAAGCTCAAGACTTGTTTGTGTAATTTAATTGAATGGAAACTATCACATGACAAATACACTCGAGGTTCCCTCAATACAATTCATGTTTACCTCTTTGTTTTCATCTCCTAACTAGCCTTTATTCACAATCTCATCTCTAGTTCTTCTTACAATTTCCAAGACCTGATACCTTACCTAAGTCTTTAAAAAAAACTTTTTACAATTCTATTCCATTGACATGTCTTCATTTGCTGCCTGCCAAAGTGTCATTTCCATACCTTCTACCTCACTAATAAAAGTCTCATATTCCTCATATACCCACTCAGCCATTAACTTTGAGGAATACCAAGCCATCTCCCCAACTCCAGAGAGGGATTTACTTGGTCAGAATGAGAAAATCATAGTAATCTAATTCCTTTAGTAAATGTTTTGTTTAGAAATAGGTATGCAGTGAAATCTGGCCATTTAGGTATAATGGAAAGTTTGCTGGTATGTGCATGGAAGAGAGAGATTTGGGGAAACTTCTTCACTCCTAAAAATGAAACAAAGAAGGTATATTTTCCTCCTGCCTTAAGTTGCTATTGTGTGAGGACATGATGGTTAGATTTACTACAGCCATCTTATGATCATAGACTAACAACCTGAAGACAAAAATAAATTGAAGATGATTGAGCAGAAATGCATAAAGTATCTTGAACATTGATGCTAAATTGTTTGATGAAGCATAAAGATGAATGGCAGAGTACTATTCTCCATAAAATCAGAGAGATGTAGTCAAAACTTGCTTAAATGTACTTAACTAAGGTATCTGTGAAATATGACAGTCTAGCAGTCACCAAAAAGTGGGAAACAGGTTTGGAGTTCCTCAAAATTACTCATCCTCAGAGAAATATCACCGTTTGACTTATTTGGCATGTCTCTAGAAAATTCCTTTTAACGAGGCTTGTCATTATTTGATTTGATTCAAAGCTTGTTCAACAGTGTAGAAAAAAAAGATATATCTAGGGAATTTGTTGAAAAACAATCATTGGCAATTATTTAATATTGTAGATGATATCTTAAGGTGTTGATACCTTTTTGGACAATGAAGAGGCTGTCAAAAAAAAAAACTCATATGAGGAATGAGATGTACAAGTGAGTCAGAAAAATTCTGTTATATTCACTTCGACCTAGAAGTCCATACAAATGTACACAGATGTGCACATGCCCAGGAGAGACATGGAAAAGCCCCAGTCTTTTAACTCTGGGTGAACATGGGGCTCTATGTAAGGAGAAAGTGAAATCTGTGGTAAAAATGTCACAATATTTTGTGCACACACACACACACACACACACACACACACAATGCCCTTCAGCAAAGGGTTGAAAACTTATTGGTTCAAAGCATTTAAGAAAGTCTCTGTTCGAACTTTAGCTGACAACTAAGCTAAGATTTCAAGACACACATGATAGGAAATTGAACATTTATAGAACTAGTATATGAAAGCCACTAAACAATGACAAAAATGTGAGGAAGGAAAGGAATCTGATTCCCAGATTATTATATAATGTTATTGTAAATATCTACTTTTTAATAAAAAATTTTTAAAAATATGCAGAGAAACAGGAAATTATGGTCAAGACCGAGGAAAGAATCATTAATAGAAACTGTCTGGGAAACCTAGCTGTTGAACTTATAACAAAAAGACTTCACATCAGGTATTATAAAAGTTCTTGAATGTTTAAACTAAAATAAAGCAATACCTAAGAACTAAACTAAAATTCTTGAACTAAATAAAACAATGAATAAGAAACTAAAGAATGTATGAGGACTATGCCTTACCAAAATAATATATTAAAAAAGAAATAAATTATTAAAAGAACAAAATATAAATTCTTCCATGAAAATAAATAATAGCTTAAATGAGAATTTTACTAGATGGGCTAAATAGCAGGTTTGAGTAAGTAAAAATAATCAATAAACTTGAGGACAAGTCAATTGAAAATATCCAGACTAAAGAACAAAAAAGAAGAAAAATGAGCAGAGCTTCAAAGACTTATGAGAAATTATGAATTTTTAAAATTTTATTTATTTATATATTTTTATATTTTGGTACTGGAAATTGAACCCAGAGGCATTGTAACCTCAGAGCTACACACCAGACCTTTTTTTTTTTTAAATTTTGTGGTGGGATCTCATTAAATTTCTGAGAATCTTGCTAAGTTGCTGAGACTTGCCTCAAAACTGCAATCCTCTTGCCTCAGCCTCCCAAGTACTAAGATTACATGTGTGCTCCACCATGCTCGGCTAATTTTCTTTCTTTTTTTTTCTATTAGTAGTTTTTGTTTCACTGTCTTGGTAGTTATCTGCCCAGAAATTATGTGAATGAAATGAAGTATAATTTGTCTATTTTCTTCTTTTTGTACTTTTCTTTGGGTATAGTGGCAAAGAAATTCTTACCAAATCAAGTCACATAATTATTTTAATACCATATTTTCTTCCAAGATTTTTACCTCTAACATTTAGATCTTTCCCCATTTTCAGTTAATTTTTATGTAGGGAGTATGTTAATAGTATGTTTTAATTAGGTTTCCTATTGTTGTGACCAAAATACTTAATAAGAACAACATGGAGGCAGAAAAATTTATTGGGGCTCATGAATTCAGAAGTTTCAGTCCATAGGACCAGTTCCAAGACATAAACCATGGCAAATGTGGAAGTGGTAGTGTTGGTGAAATAAGTGGCAGAGGTATCAGGTTCTCAAATTATGGTAGCTGAAAGCAGAGAGAGGGAGAGGAGCGGGAAGTGAACAGATATAGTCCCCAAGATTACAATCCCAATGACCTACCTACTTGAGCCATGTCCCACCTCTGAATCTTGCTGCATTGGGGACATGCTTTTGACACATGAACTTTTGGGGGATATTTTAAATCCAAACTATTAACATGGTACATCTTCATTCTTTTGCATATAGTTATCCAGTTTCCTCATGCTGTTTATTGAGAAGACTGCCCTTTCTCCCATTTAATGGTCTTAGCACCTTTGTCAAATATCAATTAATGATATACACAAGTGGCTTTCTATTTTAATCGAGTGATCTACATGTTTGTCCTATGCCTATATCACACTTAGGGTTTTTCAGCTTTACTGAAGTATACTAAAAGCAAAATTTATATATACTTTAAGTGTACAAGGTGATATTTAGACATTGTAAAATATTACCAAGATAAAACTACTTAACATATTCATTTCCCCACATAGTTATCTTGTGTTGGTGTAATGAAAACATTTTAGATCTACTTTCTTGGAAAATTTCATGTATACCATGCATGTTATTAACTCTAGTCATCATGTTGTATTAATCATCCTGTATAACTGAAATTTCATACCTTTTGACCAATGTTTTCTCATTTCCCCATCCCCACAGCCCCCGGCAAACACCATTATAATCTCTACTTTATTAGTTTAACTTTTTAAAATTACACATATGAATGAGATGATGCAGTATTCATCTTTCTGTGCCTGGATTTTCTCTCATAGCATATCCTCCAGCTTTATCCATGTTGTCACACATGACAAGATTTCTTTCTTTATAAGTCCAAATAATATTCTAGTATGTATATATGAACACATAGATTGATTCCATCCACTGGATATTGTAATTAATGTTATAATGAACACAACAATACAGATATCTTTTTGAGATACTGACATACTTGGAATATATATACGTAAGTGCGATTGATGGATACTATGGTAGTACTAATTTTATTTTTTTCAGAAACCTCTGTATTATTTTCCATATGGTCTTTACCATTTTTCATGCCCACCAACAGTGTACAAGGGTCCTCTTTTCTCCATATTTTTCTCAACATTTATTACCTCTTGTCTGTTGGGTAGTAGCCATTCCAACAAATGTGCTATGATGCCTTATTATAGTTTGATTCTTATTTCCTTAATAATTCATGATATTGAGCATTTTTATGACATAGCCATTTGAATGCCTTCTTTAGAGAAATATCTATTTGAGTCATTTGCCTGTTTTTATATTGGCGTATTATGCTATTTTTTTATTTTTTTGTTTTTTACTTAGTATATAGAAAGTTTATTTCACAAAAAATATTTTTCAAGAACATATAAGCAATATCTCTTTTTATATACTTTTATTGGTGCACTATAGTTTCACAGCATAGTTCCAAGTGATAGAGACAAATATGCACACAGCACTTAGCTTCCCCCAGCTCCCTTCCCACTTTCGCCCTTTCCCCACACATGGTATTGAAATTGGCATTGATAATTTCACATATGTACATTATGTAAATGTAAGGAGTTCCTTCATTATTTGTCCCTCCCTGCCATCACTACTTTCTCCTATACCTGCTTGATTGCTCCACTGTGGTTTCTCATCCATTATCTAAAGTCCCTTTTATATCTCAATTTCTCCCTAGGTTCCATATATGAAAAACAGGCTAATCTCACTTAACATAATATTCTCCATGTCCATCCATTTCCCTGTAAATTACATAATTCTGTTCTTTATTGCTGAGTAAAATTCCATTGTGTGCATATCCAATAATTTTGTAATTCATTAATCTGTTAATGGGCACCTAGGTTAGTTCCATGATTAGGATATTCTGAATTGTACTGCCATAAACATGGAGAGGCATGTATTATTATACTATTCTGATTTAAATCCCTTTGGAAATGTACCCAGGAGTGATATAGCTGAATAATATAAGGGAATCATTCTCTGTTTTCTGAGAAATCTCCATACTGATCTCCATTTCAGCTGCACTAATTTGCAATCCCACAAACAGTGTGTTGGAGTTCCTATTTCCATACATACTCACCAGCACTTATTGTTGTTTGACTTCTTGATGATTGGCATTCAAACTGATGTCAGATGGAATCTCAGTGTAGTTTTGATTATTCGCATCTACCTGATTGTTAATGATGTTCCATATATTTATTGGCCATTTGTATTTCTTCTTTGGTGAAGTGTCTATTTAGTTTAATTATCCATTTATTGATTGCTTTATTTGTTTTGTGTTAAACCTTTTAAGTATTTTTATATTTTAGGTATTAGTCCTCTATCAGAGGAGTAGCTGGCAAAGATCTCCCATTCTGTAAGCTCTATCCTTAGAGCCTTGATGGTTTCCTTTAATAAGCATAAATTGTTTAGTTTAATGCTATCCCATTAATTAATTCTTGTTTTAATTTCCTGAATCTTGGGGGTCTTATTGAAGAAGATTTTACGTGTGCCTATATATTGGAGTGTTGGTCCTATGACTTCCTCTAGTAACTTTAAATTATGTGGTCTAATTTCCAGATATTTTATCCATATTGAATTTATTATTGTGCAGGGTTAGAGGTTGGAGTTTAAATCAATTTTTCTACAAACAGATAGCCAGTTTTCCCAATACCATTTGTTGAAAAGGTTCTCTTGTCTCCAGCATATGTTTTTTGGCACCTTTGTCAAAACTAGGTGTGTGGATTTGTTTCTGCATCTTCTATTGTTTTCTATTATCCCATGTATCTATTTTGTGCCAGTGCCATGCTGTTTTTATTATTATACCTCTGTAATATAATTTGTAGTCAGGTATGAAGGTAACTCCTGCATGGTTCTTATTTCTGAGAATTGCTTTGGCTATTTTGTTGTTTTATTGTTGTTACAAATGAATTTAAAGACTGATTTTTCTACTTTTGTAAAAAATGGCATTAAGTTAAAATATAATATGGATTTCATTGACTCTGTAGATCATTTTTGGTAGAATAGTGATTTTTTTTTATGCAGTACTGGGGATGGAACCTGGGGGCATTCTAACTCCGAGCTAGAGCCCCAGCCCTATTTTTATTCTTTATTTTGAAACAGGGTCTTACTAAGTTACGGAGGGCCTCACTAAACAGCTGAGGCTGGCCGAGAATCCGGATACTCCAGTCTCAGCCTCCCAAAGAATAGTGATTTTGATATTATTTATTCTGCCTATTCAAAAGCCTGAGAGACCTTTACATCTTCTAAGATCTTCTTTAACGTTTTATGATTTTCATTGTGAAAGTCTTTTCCTCCCTTGGTTAGATTTATTCCTATGTATTTTTTCGAGGTTATTTTGGATGAAATTATCATTCTTTTATCTTTTTCAGTGGATTCATGGTTGTCGTATAGAAAAAATAATGAATTTTGTTGATGGATTTTATATTCCGCTACTTTGCAGAACTTGTTAATCAGCTCTATAAGTTTTTTCATTGAATTTTTGGGGTCTTTTAAGTAAAAGATTATGTCACTTCAAATAGACGTAACTTCAGTTCTTCTTTTCCAATTTATATTCTTTTGATTGTCTTCTCTAGCCTTATTACTCTGGCTAGAGTCCCAAGTACTATACTGAAAAGGAATGGTGATAGTAGGCATCCTCTTGTTATTGATATTAAAGGTAATCCTTGCAGCTTTTCCCCATTCAATATGGTGTTAGCTTTGGGTTTATTGTATTTTGCCTTTATAATGTTTAGGGTGGTTCTTTCCATTCTAATTTTCTGCAGTTGTTTTTGTTTTGTTTTGCTTTGATTTGTTTTAACATGAATGGGTGTTGGATTTTGTCAAATACCTTTCTAGCATCTATTAAGATTATCATGTGATTTTTTTTTCTTCGTTCTATTTATATGGTGTGACATGTATTGATGTGTTTATGTTGAACCAGTATTGCATCCCTGGAATGAAACCAACTCCATGGTGTATAATTTTCTTGACACAGATTGCAATGTGTATTGCTAGTATGTTGTTTAGAATACTTGCATCTGTGTTTGGCTCTCATCAGGGATATTGGTTTGAAAAAAATTTTTGAGGTATCTTTATTTAATTTTGATGTTAAGGTGATACTGCCTCCAAGGAGCAGTTTGGAAGAATTTCATCTCATTCTATTTCATAGAATAATTTGTGAAGGATTGGGTTCAGTTATTCTGTAAAGGTTTTTTAGAATTTAGCTGGGCATCCATTTGGACCTGGACTTTTTTTTTATTAAAGGCTTTTTATTGATGTTTCTATTTGCTTGCTATTTGGTCAGTTTAAGTTTTACATATCCTCTTGGTTCAATTTAGGTAGCTTGAATGTGTCTAGAAATCTGACAATTTCTTCTATGTTTTCCAGTTTTTTTGAATATAAATTTTCAAAGTAGTTTCTAATCATCCTTTGGATTTCCCCACTCTCTGTGGTGGTGTCTCTTTTTTTTTCTTTCGTTTCCAATTTTAATAATTTGTTTTTATCATCTCTCTTTTGGTTAGGTTGACTAAGAGTTTATCAATGTTTATCAAGCTCTCCTGGCTTTCTTGATTTGGGTTTAGAAGTACAGAGTAATTGTTATTGTTATACCCTAGAGTGTCACCTGTTCTTTAATTCTCAATGCATTTAAGATTCTCTCTTTGACCTCTATGCTAGTCATTTTGATTATGTAGCATAAAGAAATTCTTCTTTGATCTTGTCTTTTGGATTTCTTAACATATCCTATACATGGATACCCATTTCATTTATCATATTTGAGAAATTCTCTGAAATTATTTCTCTGATGAGGTTTCTAATTACCTTGGTTTACTCTTCTAGAACTTCTTCAATGCTTATTATCTGTAGTTTGCTCATTTCATATTATACCAGATTTTTTTTAGATATTGGCATTGTCTTCTCTATATTGTTGACTGTGTGATTAATTTTCAGTGAGATGTCTTCTAAGAGTGAGACTATTTTCTATGTGTTCTGGTTTTACTGTGATGCTTCTTATAAGGACTTTATTTCATTTATTTCCTCCTTTGTTTCACTCAGGGCCTCTTTTTCATTCTTACTTAAGGCCTCAATTTCTTTTTTGATATGTTCTTTCATATCTTGTACATTGTCTGATTTCATTTCTAAGCTCCTTAATCATATCAAAAAATCAAAAATTCTATATTCCCCTTCTAGCATTTTCTGCAGCTCTGTATTTGTGATCTCCATTGTTGTGGAAGTTTATAGTTTATGTGTTGGTCTTCATTCTCATGCTTTTAGTATTTTTAGGTTTGTATCTCTGTTGTACTGGCATTGTCTTCCTCTTTTTGTTGGATTTCTATGTTTATTCATTATCCCTTTATAATAACTCCTTTGCTGTGAATATATGTTTGCCTCAAAGTATCTGTCTCATATAATCAGAGTTTTCAGTTAGTCCCCCAGAGTCCCTTTAATAAGAGATAGAACTTAGTGCAGATAGTCTCTGAGTGGCTCCATACTTCTGTGCTCTCCAGTCCAAAATTCAGCAGAGCACAAAACTATAACATTCCCAGCCTGCAGCCTGGTTAGCTAAGCTATAATGTCCAGGGATACCACTGCTACTCTGCTGGTTGTGATTAAGTGAAGCACTGCTTGCCACTGGCCTCCCTGGTCCCATGGGTTAAATCAGCAGAACCAGAGATTATGGTGTTCCCTCCCAGTCTGTGGCATGGCTGCATGAGTTAAATTTACCCAGGGTCACCACCACTTTGCCAATTGCAATCATGTGAAATCCTAGGACTCATCACCTTCCTGTTTGTGGGGCCCTAAAGCCACCAGAGGAGAGACTATACAGTTCTGAGTCTGGGGTATGGCTCGCTGAGTTATTTATCACTAGGGACACCACTGCTGCTCTGGAAGCTGTTATCCCATGAGACCTTGCTGACCACTGGTCTGAGTACTTGTGGTGTCCTAATTCTGCTGAGCAAGAAAGTATAGCCTTTGCATATGTGGCATGATTGCCTAAGATATTTTGCCCCAAAGATGCCAATGATGAGGATCCTATGATCATCACTGAAGACACCACATGGATGGGGTGGATAGGTGACTCTGGGTCCAGCCCAAGTGTCTCTAGGGACTGTCTGCTAGTTCATGGTACTCCTGTGTCTTACTGTTGTCCCCAGTCCCATCTTTGCAGGGATGTTTGTAAATTCACAGACACCATGAGTTAGTTTTTTTTCACATGATACCCAGTAGCCATGCAGGCTCCTGCTGGGACAGCTTGTTAACTAATGATCTTCATGAGGCTTGTAGTAGCTACTTGGTCTCCTGCTGGAATGCTCTATAGTTTCTTGATCTCCATGAGTTCATCTGCATGTAGCCACAGGAGATTTTTGGGTGGTTTGGCTGAGCAGCATGGCGATTCATGGTCTTATGGTTTTTGAGCAGGGAGAGAAGAATGTGGTTGCTTTTTCAAGTTGGTTCTTTGCAGTAACTGGCTTGACATAATTTAGCTTCTTCTTTGCTGGAGTTAATTTCTGAGAGCTGTCATATTCCAGCAACTGATAGCTCCAGTGCCAACTCACCAAGATGACTCTTGCTTCAGCTCTCCACTCATCAGATGAGATGGGGTGGACTCTTTTTAGTCCTCTGATCTTTGTGAAGATTTAATTCAATATCGATTTGGAATATCTTTCTTCTCTTGAGTTCTGACTGCTTTTCTTCTCTTGCTAAGATGTGGTTTTCTTGTTGGTTCAATTCTGGGTCTGGGAGCAAACAAAACATGCTGCCTTCTTCTATTCTTATCTTTAATTCTTATGCTATTTCTAATATTGTAACTTTGTTGTATGTTTTAAAAATGGGAAGTATGATGAGCTTGTTGACTTTGCATTTTTCAAGATTATTGTGGATATTCATGGATACTTTTGTGTATATGTAAGTTTTCTAATGATTTTTCTATTTTTAAAAAAAATCAGTAAGATATTGATAGGTAATAGAATGAATCTGTACATCACAATAGGAAGTATTATAAAACTGACACTATTAATTTTTCCAATACATGAACATGATATATTTTTTCATTTCGTTATGTGTCCTACAAAGTTTTTCTCAGAATAGTTTTGTGGTTTTTAATATATTTGTTTTTCAGTTTCTCAGTTAAATTTTTCTAAGTAATTTATTCTTTCAGCTAGTACTGTAAATGAAAATATTGCCATAATGTCCTATCTGGACTACTTATTTATTTTGTTCAGAAACCCAAATAAATTTTTCTTGTTATTTTGCATCCCACAAAGGTGTAATTTGTGAGATCAATATCATAGATGTGGAACAGAGACATGTAGAAATAGAGTTTTCATACGACAGAAGCGAAATTGCATTAATTTGAATTGGAGATGGGGAGATATTAATCAACAAGTACAAAATGTGAGTCAAGAGAAATTATTTTTATACTTTTATTGGTGTATTCTAGTCTCACATTATAATATAATTCAAAATGATAGTGACATACATGCACAGAGCACTTGGTAGGCTTTTCCCTGGTTCTCTACATACTTCCCTTTCCCCATACAGGATATTGAGATTGGCATTGGTATTCTCATATATGTATATAATGTAAATGTATGTGATTCCTTCATTGAATCTTCCTCTCCATGCCCCTTTCCCGTAGACCACCTACCTGGCTCCACTGGAGTTTCTCCTCTATTTTCTGAAGTCCATCTGGTATCCTGATTACTCCCTATCTTCCACATATGAAAGAAAACATATCACTCTTCACTTTCTGTGGCCAGCTAATCTCACTTAAAATAATCTTAATATATGCATATCCATGTTAACAATAGTACAATTCACAATAGCCATACTATGCAAACAACCTAGGTGTCCATCAACAGATGAATTAATTACAAAATTATGACATATACATACAATATAATTCTATTTAACAATAATGAAGAACAAAATAATGTCATTTGCAGGAAAATGGATGGACCAGGAGAACATTGGATGACCAAGAATATAGTTTTATAAATATTTTATGCATTTGTCTTTTTAATTCTATAAAAATTGGAATTATAGATGAAATAACAATAGTGACTTTAATATTTGCCTATGTATTACCTATAGCAGTGAATTTTATATCGTCATAAAATTTTCAGATACTCTCTACCATCCTTTCATTTAAACTTGGAAAATTTCAACATTTTTTGAAGGTTCAGTCTAATGATATTTTTCAAATTGCAATTGTATAATTTCCTCATTATTTTTGAAATACAGTTTTTTTTCAGTATTGGGGATTGAACTCAGGGGCATTCTACCTCCGAGCTATAACCCCAGCCCTATTTTTTATTCTTTATTTTGAAACAGGGTCTCACTAAGTTGCGGAGTGCCTCACTAGGTAGCTGAGGCTGGCCTCAAACCCGGATCCTCTGGTCTCAGCCTCCCAAATGCTGGGATTACAAGCATGCACCACCACACCTGGCTGAAATACAGTTTTTTAAAGATAGAACTTTCAGTTGACATCATTTTTTCTTTAGGAATTTTAAATATATTATCTCTGTGCCTTCTGGCCTCCATGGTTTCTGATGAGAAACTGGTTGATAATATTATTGAGGATCCTTGATAAATTGTGAGACACTTGTCTCTCTCCTTTCAAAATTCTCATTGCTTTTGTTTTTTTTTTATGTTTTCAACATAATATATGTGGTTCCTTGGAAGTATACTATTTGAAATTTACTGAGATTTCTGAACTTGTAAATCATTTGTTTCATCCAGTTGGGGACATTTTTGGTCAGTATTATCCAAATAATGTTTTCTCTTTTTCTTTCTGTTTCTCCTCTCCTTCTGAGATTATTGTAATGTGTATATTAGTCGGCCTCATTATTTCCCACAAGACTTTTAGACTCTGTTCACTGCCTTTTTTCTGCTTCTCATATTAAATAATTCCAATTGTCCTAAACTTTACTCATTTGTTTTGTTTTCAAATATGCAGCTAATTCTCCCTATTCAATTTTTAATCCATTTACTACATTTGTTGTTTCAGAATTTGTATTTGCTTTTTTATACTTTCCATCTTTTTGTTGATAATACCATTTTAGTTATGTATAACTTTTCTGACAGTTTTTTTCTATTAAATTTACTGCCTAGTCTTTCTCAAATATATTTTTTGTCAATTTAGTTTGTTCTTTTGAGCCATGTTTTCCTATTTCTTTGTGTGATACAATTTATTTTTGTAATGAGGATTAAAGCCAGGGCATTATACCTCTGAGCTATACCCCAGCCTTATTTTACAGAATCTTTCTTTGTTGCCCAGACTGGCCTCAACCCTGAAATCCTCCTGTCTCTGCCTACCAAGTACTAGAATTACAGGTATGTGCCACCATGCCTGACAATGTGATACAATTTTTTTTGTTATTGCTGAAACTAGGCATTTGAGCATCATCATGTGACAACTATGGGAAATAAATTTCTCATGCGTCCTGGGTTTTTACTGTTGAAACTTGTTTTGACATTTTTCCCAAACTATGTGAAGATTATCCTTTTTATCTGTGATCACTGGAGTTTCTGTTTCATTAGTTTATTTTCAGCTAATGTTTTGCCAGAGACCTCCTTGATATTCAGGAATTTGAGCAACCAAATGATAAAATGGAGGGAATGACTGCCTCTCCCCAACTTTGACGATTGCCTCTCTGCAGGTGCACTCCTTTACCTCTTACTAACGTTTACTCTAAGTCAAAAGATCAGTGACATAAAAGTTTAAGAATTTTTCAAGACTTTTCTGGGCACACATCTTGTCTGAACATACTCATGGTTTTCTAAATTTTTCACATATACAGTTGCTTTTTAATGTCCTAATTTCTCACTGTCTCACCGCATATTCTCCTTTAGCATTATTGTATGTTTCTAACAATAATATCTTTTCACAGGCATCTATGGCCTTCCAATAGACCTTGTAACTTTTACAAAAATGACTGCTGTTTTTCCTACTTGTGTTTAGACTTATGCAAAACATAGATGAACACTTTACATCAGTTCTTTTGGTATTTCCCAGACAGATTATAACAAATGAACACATAATTTTGGGATAAATTGTCTCTGCTTTCTCTTGTTCCAGGGATGGAATGGGGAACTGACAGCTACCTTCTCAAGCCCAATAGCATTTCACTAAGGAGGAGGTGGAGCAACCAAGAGCAAAAACATCACAATATTTCCTACTAATTTGAAGATGCTTTGTTTTGTTTTTTTGTTACATGATTATAAAACCCTTGTCCTGTTTTCTTTTTTTTTTTTTTCCAGTACTGGGGATTGAACCCAGGGGCATTCTGCCTCCGAGCTATACCTCCAGCCCTATTTTTTATTCTTTATTTTGAAACAGGGTCTCACTAAGTTGCAGAGTGCCTCACTAAGTAGCTGAGGCTGGCCAGGAACCCAGATCCTCTGGTCTCAGTCTCCCAAATGCTGGGATTGCAAGCGTGAGCCACCACGCCCGGCTCCTTGTCCTATTTTCTAAAGCACTTATAATTCTGATTCTGATAGTTTTGGTTATTCTGTTTTTAATTTTTCTGTGGGACAACAAGAGTTCAGAGTTTCCTACACCACCATTATATAATTTTTCTTTTGTCACTCTCCAAACTGTTTTTTTTAATAATTTTTTTTAAAATGTTAAATCATTTAATCCTCACAATAACTCTGAAGTAGATAATATTCCATGTAAAATATATATTATAGTTCCTAGCATTGTATACAATAGTGTTTATATATAATATATAATTTTTATATGTAATGCATAATATATAACACATAGTCATTGGCATTGTGTAAATATAGTAGTTTGTCTTTTTGTTGCCTTTCTACCCAATCTTCCTACTTAGACTGGGTTCATGCTCTCTTCAGCAATATATATACTAAAATTGAAATTATATAGAGAAGACTAGCATGGTCATTGTGCAAGAATGATAGGCTAATTCATGAAGCATTCCATATTTTTCTCCAGCTAAGCTTGGTAAACCTTTGACAACCTGGAAAGTGTTAAAAGCAACCATTTCTACTTTTGTTAATTTTTTTATTAAATCTTGAATGCATGCGCGCGCACACACATGAATGAGAATGGGCCTGCAGTTCAATGTGAAAAGCACTAAAGAAGAGTTCAGGACACATAAGATCTATTCTTAATTTTGTGACTCATTCTATGAATTTAGACAAGTAATTTCTCTGCTTAGTCCTCAGTTTTCTATGTAGTGTGGAAACTAAATTATTTCAGAGGGTTATGTAAACTCTGATGTTTTAGAAATCCAAGTAGGAAGAAAGTAAAGTTTACCCTTTTTACACCCCAGGCTAAGAACACGTTTCTGTTGGTTGGGCAAAGAACAAGTAGTTATTTGCACGGATGAATTTTATTTGCTTTAAACAAAGCAGGAGGTAAGAGATCCAGGATTCTTTTTTTGCCCAATTTCTGTTGCCCTTGGGAGCAGAAAAGTGGCTTGTCCTAGAAAATGATCTGTTAACAAACACCTCTCTCCACACTGAGCTCCACCCAATAAATTGTATTCATATCCTTGCCATTGAATTGATGACATCTTCCTTTTTATCTCCACCTTCAGGAAGAATTGGAATTTCCAAATTTTAGGACTCTACTACCTTCCAATTCTATTTTAGAATTCCAGAGCAATCACTCCTTGAAATCCATGAGACAAGCTAGACATAACTGAGGAGGCTTACTGAGACTGAGTACTGAATGTCAAGGAATAAGAATATAACCACAATCTTCCTATAAAAGAAGTTGAAGCAGAAATATGTCTCATCATGTATTGGATAAGAAGCTATTTTTCTATCCAAATAAAGGAGGAGTCAAGCTCCTAATATATATGGAAATACTGAACCCTTGACCAGGCACAGATCTTGAGCATCATTCTTTCCCAGGTCTTCCCCCACCATCTTCCCTCTTCCTTTCTCTGTAAGATAACATGTGTATTTCTTCACATTTTTTCATCCCTTGATTTTGTGTAAAGCTTAGAGACCTATTGGAAAGAAAGGGGGATTTGAAACCAAAATTTTGTTTTCAGTTTTGACTTGACCACTATGTGACCATTCTTAGCTTCATAATCCTCACCTGTACAACAATTGTGGCTGATAGACTATATGGAATGGGTAAAATAAATTCTACTATAATCTTTTATTGAAATTTTCTTCAACCAATAAGAAGTTGAGTATGAAAACTATGTATCAAAATAGAAAAATACAAGCAATTTTTTATAGTGGGACTTAAAAATGGTAGTTATAATTGCAACTGTGAAAGTACTAAGAAAAAAGGCTAGGAGTAAATATATCCTCTGCTAATATGAGCTATAATAAGATGATGGAATTGATCTGGTTTCCATTTTATTTTATTCTCATTCTGAGATGTTTTCATATAAGAACATCTTAGTATAGCTATGACTGAATAATGGCCAAACCACCAAAATAATGCAGAAATAGGAAAACTTCCCTAGTTTGAAAACAGAATGGCACTTGTTCTTGATATATATGCTGTGTGAATTATAGCAATAATAACAATACATTTCCAAATAAATAAAATGACTGTATTTATCTTTACCACATATAACTATTGAGAGGATTAAATTAGGTAATAGATATGAAGAAACAGAATCCTTTGTACATAGTACATTTTTTTTTTCTCTACCTCTTTTTGATCCCACTAACTTTTTGCCTTTCTTCCAGTTGGCCCCAGATCCTCATGCAATAACATAATCCTTCCCAATCTGGGTCTCAATATTTTTGTTATCAAGTTTCATGCTGTCATTAAGATAGAAATATCCATGGTACTAAACAATACATTTCAAACTGTGCAGTATATATTTAAAGAAAATAAACGAATCAATATACAACAAAAATTCATAATTTTCTATTTTAGCTTTGTTTCATTATTTTATTTTCAATGTGTGGGGCCTACACTTTGCAATCTACCTGAAACATAAAATACCAATCAAAACACGTGAACCTGACACGTGACAACATTGTAAGCTATAGAGTTACATCAGGAACACTGCATTACTGTACACTTTTCAAAACAGAAATATGGGATCCCCTGAAAATGAGATGTCAGTTCTATTAGAGTAAAGAAAGTACAAATTTGTTTTTTTCTGCATTTTTAAAGGATCATAAAATAATGAAAGTCAGGCATTTGATGCCATTTTTAATGTGTACATGGGCAGTGTTACAATGTAAGAAACTCCATATCCATATGTTACCATTCATGCTTTGTATTGGTTCAATTATACCGAAAGAGAAGAAGAAAGAAAAGGAAAAAAGAAGGAAGGAGGGAAGGAAGGAAAGAGGAAGGAAGGAAGGAAGGAAGGAAGGAAGGAAGGAAGGAAGGAAGGAAGGAAGGAAGGAAGGAAGGAAGTCCAATATGTTTTCTTTTGTGTGTGTGTATGGTAATGGGGATTGAACCTGGCATGTTCTACTTCTGAGCTACACCATTAGCCCTATTTTATGTTTTTTTAATAGAGTCTCACTAAATTACAGCACACTGCTGTCTTCAAACCTTAAATCTTCCCATTGCAGCTTCCTAAGTACTGTGCACAGAAATAAATTCAGATACTCATAGAATCTCAGAACTGAGCTCATATAATTCAGTCCTTATGCATTTTAATAATAACCACATCTTGGTTATCACTTTGCAAAGCATTTTCCCATTCATAATATCATTTATTCTTTTCATAACAATTTAATATGCAAGGAAATTGACAAACAAAGAAGGAAAAGTAACTGGAGTACATACTGAAAGGTTTAGAACTTAAATTTTGGCATCTTAACCTAAAACTCTATCTTCTTTCTCCTGCACTGCAGACTAAATCCTGAATTTCCTCTATGATTATTTTGCAAAGTGGTTGATATATTTATCATCACTAAAATGGCCTCAGAAATGGAGTAATTATAATCATCATTATCATCACTATCTGTTTCATAATAATGAAAGGTTACATTCAGCTGATACTTACAATATGTCATGAACAGTACTCCAAGTATATTGTCTTATTTAATCCTTACAACAATCTTATGAGGTAGTTATTTCATTAGTTCTATTTTACAGATGAAAACATTGAACTGGCAAGATTGAGCAATTGTTCAGGGCTATTCATTCAAGATAAAAGAGAGTGTTGGAATTCTAACTCATGACTCTACTTTTAAGCCTGTACTTTTAGCAATGTCACATCATCTGTTTTCTAAACAGCAATGAGTTGCCAGTTTGGGAACAATTTGCCATTTACTAATTCTCTAGGACACTTCATTTTTTTATTTTATTTTCAAACTCTTAGCTGCAGATGACAGAAATTGTTGGGAACAATTTAGAACACTGCCAGGATGCTTTGGCTATGAAGAAAACCTCCTTCTATCTCCATTCCTCCTTCCTCTTCACATTTTCATCTAAATTTTGAAGTCTGATTTAAATGTTGGTCTCTACCTTTGAATCTTTTTCTGCATCTATCAGAATGTTAAGTATTCACCAATAAAAATCTTCCCCTTCCAAATAAAAATAATGTTAATTATTTTGCCTTATTCATAGTGGGAATTAAGTGGCATGATGCTATGTGGAGGCTAAAAGAGATTATCTCCTTTGTCCTCAACTTTCTTAGACCAAAGAGAAAAACTGAATATGAAACATGGTGAAGGTCCTCAACTGTCGTTTAATATAATGGTATTTATATTATAAATATTATAATATTTAGTGTTTGTGACACATTTCCAAAAACACTAGAATTTTGAGTGATTAAAGACTTTAAATATGAACATAAGTAAAACCAAAACAAATTTTTAAAAACTGAATAAATGCTTCCAATTTATAATGCTATATGAGGCTGCACATGTGTATACACCATTGATAATATTAATTCCTAAATTAATAGGCAACATGTAAAAATAATTTAGAGTAACTATGTATTCTTATCTAATACATAGTTACTATATAATTCTTTTTTTAAATTTTTTATTGTAGTAACTCGTGCAATATAGCATACATCTTTGTTAAGTACAAATTGTTAACAACATATTTGCACACAATTCTCATTTGACCCCTTCACCGATTCCCTCCCCATTCCCTCCCCCTCCCTCCCCCTAAGGTTCACTTCAGTGAGTGACCTTGATATGACTGTGTAGGTACATCATGTGCTTTAGGGTGTCCCTCTGCCCCATGAATCCACTACAATTAAATCAATTTATTTGCTTATCGAGGATCTCTCTTTTTCATCTAGAGACCCTCCTATGCCCCATCTTCTCCCTAGCATCCACATATTAGGGAGAACATATGCTTCTTAACTCTTTGTGACTGACTAATCTCACTTAACATAATGTTTTCCAGTTGCATCCATTTCCCTGCGAAGAACATGATTTTGTTCTTCTTTATGGCTGAGTAAAATTCCATTGTGTACATATCCCATAGTTTTGTAATCCACTCATCTGTAGTTGGACATCTTGGCTGCTTCCATAGTTTGGCTATTGTGAATTGAGCTGCTATAAACAGATACACATGCATCGTTCTGATAATTTGGTTTCCATTCTGGTGGGTATATACCCAGTAGTGGTATTGCTGGGTCATATGGTAGGTTCACTCCCATTCGTCTGAGGATCCTCCATACTGTTTTCCACAGTGGTTGCACAAGTTTGCAATCCCACCAACAATGTATTAGGGTTCCCACTTCTCCACACCCTCACCAGCAG
>PVLC010000868.1:0-60726 GCA_004027655.1 Graphiurus murinus
TACTGGGGATTGAACTCAGGGGCATTCTACCTCCGAGCTACACCCCCAGCCCTATTTTTTTTATTCTTTATTTTGAAACCGAGTCTCACTAAGTTGCGGAGTGCCTCACTAGGTAGCTGAGGCTGGCCGCGAACCCGGATCCTCCAGTCTCAGCCTCCCGAATGCTGGGATTACAAGCGTGCGCCACCACGCCCGGCTTTGTGTTTACTTTTGTATGCCATCTTCAACCACTTGGAAAGTAGAAATACCATAAATTAGTCCTAAATAATCAAATAGCATTAATTAAGTTAATCAGTTGTTTGCAAAGATCTGACATGGTATCAAAGAAAGCCTTACATTTTTTCTGATGTCTTCAGAAACAGAAGCATTTCTCTGTGAAAAATCAAACAATTCTCTTTCTAGATGGTAGTTTCTGTAGCAATTTAATATTCCTCTATCCCAACTTATATCCCTGGGTCTGAAAATATTTCCATTTTTTTTTTTTTTTTTTTTTGCCTAGAATAGGTCTAGTAAGAGGAAAAAGGTAGCAACCCTCCATTTATTCTATGGCTACAGTACTCCATTTAAGTTGCCAGGTGTGTTCCAGGTGAGACTATGGCAAGGGTCAGTCACTGCTATCATTCTTGGTTTGAATATCTTTAACTCACTCCTATATATACAATAACAGTAATAAAGAACATTAATAAAGAAAAGGCAAGTGTACAAGTGTATGTTTCCAATTTGGGAAAATCTTCTGTTTTCTACTTCTCAATATCCAAATGTTAGGCCATATAACCCAAGGGAAAAAATATAAATATGACTCTTCTTTACTGTATGACTATGATCAAGTTATTTACCTTCTTTATATTAATCTAGAAATGGGTAAAATGAAATTATGGACCCTATAAAATTGTAGGGAGAAACCAACATGCTAAAACACAAAGTATTTAGCACAATGTGCTCAACAAATGTTAACTTTGGGAAGATAAAAAAAGAAACAGGAGTTGGCTAGGGGCATAGAGGTCCAATCTTACTGCTTTGATTTCAAGTTATAGTTCCTATAATTACTATATAATAATTACTGTTACTTTTACAGTTTTGTATTTCATTACTTATGTTGAGGTTGTCTCTTTCCTTACCTAACTGCCTTCAACTCCAGGCCCAACCATAAAATGCATTTAGATGGTGAATGCTGTACAAATTTCAGTTCCTCCAACATAGTAACCCTTGAATTGCTATGACCCAAATCCCATGTGTTAGATAATGGTGATAGCAACTAGTTATAGTGGCATATGCCTGTAATTCCAGTGACTCTGGAGGTTGAGTCCAGAGGATCTCAAGTTCCAGGCCAGTCTGGGCAATTTACTGAGACTCTGTCTCAAAATAAAATAAAAAGAGCTGGGCTATAACTCAGTAATAAAATGCCCCTGGATTCAATCCCCATTATTGCAATTAAAAAAATATGGTGACAGCATCTGTAAAAGGTTTTGCCAAATATGACTTCCTTCTTCCTTCATGTGCACTGGACAGGTGGGTCACTGAATGCTAATGAATCAGAGTAAAAAACAGTATCCAGTAATCCAAGAGTCTGCTTGGCACAGGGAGATATTAGCTATGCCTGCCATGTGCACTTGTGCCAAACCAGCAATAAGTCTCTGTGTTAAATCACTTCTTTCTCATTATGTGTGGAAATAGATCACATGCAGTTTCCTTTTTGCTGATGCTCATTTCCCACATGTGGGAGAATAGAGATCTTCCATCTGTAACATTTGCTGAGGACACACCCTACATGAAAGCAGACATCATAAAATAATTGGAAGGAGTATGTAATCTATCTTTCCTTCCTGCCTTCTCCACCCCACCCCCAACAAACAATTTATATGTAAATACACAGAGCTAAGGCAGACTCTAACTTGCCTAAATTAAAAGACAGACACTCCCTGAGGACCAGCAAACATTCTCCAGGACACCAAGGATTATGGTCTTTCTCCTCTACTGCCTGACAAGACAAAGGATTGTTTAGATAATAGACATACAGTCTCAGTCCACCCATTTGCATACACAGAAATTGAAGTGTGATTGGTGAGCCTGTGTGTGATTACTCCATGTACAAAAGACTTTTCAGTCTTTTTTCCCTGTTTCTGCAATACTTATTAAAATATTTTCTTCTTTAGACAACTAAATTTGCATTAATTTCATAAATATCCTAAGTGACAAAGACATTAATGATTTTCATATATTTATAACATTTCTCCACATATTATAAGAACATTACATTAAAGAAATAAAATCCTCATGCTTTCCCAGGGGGGAAAGTGTTGTTTTGGATTTTAAGGAAAAAATGAAGTACTAATATATTACTAGAAGCTCAGGGAAAATATTTTGTATCAGCACACATCCTTGGAAAGTAAATGATATATTTTTTTTCTGATTTTCTCTTTCCCTACACCTTTTCAAACAATAAGCATCATAAATCTGCCTTTAGGTGTTTGTTAACTTTATGATTCTTTTAAAATGAAATAAACATTGATTTGGAGGTATAACTATTTTTTTCTTTTAAATTTTAATCAAACAGATTTTTATGGAAACTGTTATTGTCTAAAGCCTTAGATAACTTATCCTAGAAAGCTAATTTGAAACTAATTACCAGAATGGAAATGATTCCTATCTATCTGGGGGCAGGCTAGGTCACAGATATGCTTCAGGGCCAGGAAGAGGGGCACCAGTTCTCAAGTTTCTTTTTATTTCTGAGTCTATGCTTAATATGCTCATAAAGTAATATAAATTATGCATATATGATTCTTTTCTTGGATTTCCATGAAATATTTAGATGACTTTTTACATATTTTCCTTAAAGAGATGATGTTGAAGTTCTAAAGTGAAATTAAACACATTACCTTGCTAAAGGACTATGAATTTTGATGGTAGGGAATATTACATAAATTTTTTCACTTTCTTGAACAAGGAATTCCATTCCTCCTCCCTGTGGAGTATCTCCAAAGAGTAATATTGGGCACCCTTTTTTGAGGTCTCTCTGAAGCTTTCTCAAGAATATGTGCACTCAAAATAATTATTCACTACTTTAATATTAAGAGTAAGGAAGAAGAAAACAACTTTTAAATACTTCAATTAAAACTATATACATATACAAAATTACCAATGCCAATCTCAATATCATGTATGGGGAAGGAGAGGGAGTGAGGTGGTATCCCAGGGAAAGCTCATCAAATTCTGTGTGCTTGAATGTCCCTATCACTCTGAACTTCATTATGATGTGTGATTACAATGTACCAATAAAACTATATTAAAAAATAGAAAACCACCTTGAAGATGAAAAAGCTACTTCAAAGATAATTTCAAAGGGAGTCATATCTAATGCTTTCACCCTATACTTTTTGAGAAGTCATTAAAATAAGTCAATACTAACCACATTAACCAGTAATAATCACAAATTTTAGGTAATAAATTATTAATGTAATGTAGACCATTTGTCAGCAGAAAACGCCATCTAATCTTTTCATTCTCTTCATTACCACTCTGTGAATAGTCTGATTAACTGTCAGTTACATACATAATTCTTGTTACAGTTTGTTTATTGCTTTTCAGCAACCCAGTAATCCTAGTGGATGAAAATATTTTTCATTTGTCACAGTGACGCGTGCTATGAAGTGAAAATATGAACAGCTGCAAGATCCCTGAAACTGATATAAGATAACATTTATTTTTTTAAGATTCCACCCTATTTTTTAAACTTCCTATTTAACTAAAATTAACTACAGGATTAGACTTTGGTTTCAGATATTCATTTACTATAAATTGAGTACAATTTTAGAAAAATAATTCAGAAAAGCCTCTGACCATTACACTTCAAATTTGACATTTTAACAGATTCCTTCTAAGGAACTTATCCAACACAGTCTTCTATCTACCCAGGCTCCCTCATGGCTCTTCAATGGTTCTTAATTATTCTGTTGAGCCCAGCAGAAGGCCTCATTTCAGCTTCCTCTGGACTGGCTTCTTGGGTGGTAGATTATGTTGCTGTATCCTGAGACTATTTCTGCATTTCTACATTCTTTCTTGAGCCATGGATCATGACTATAGAAGTAGCCACAGAGATAAAACATAAACATATTAAATCCACTGAAAAATAGTTTTTTTTTTTTTTTTTATTGAGGGGGGTGAGTAGGAATCTTTATTTATTCTAAGAAATGTTTTTGTTAGTAGCTATATATTTAATGGAAAAGTATCTTATATAAATATTAATTAAATAACAATATTTGATAGAATTTGAAAAAAATCTCTACAATAAATAATGGTAAATTATTTATGGCTCTATTGGTAGCAAAGTTTACACTGGTAACAAAAATCACTTAAAATCTGATCTAGAAAACTTACTACACATGAGATAGATTTTGAAAACCTGGACATGGGACATAGTAGGAAATCCACTATTTCTAAGATTATATAAATAAAATAGTACAAGCACAATAAAGTTCATTAGATAAATAAACCTGTTTAAAAATTTTTATGAAGTTATCCCAATGAATATGAACTGGCATCTTGCATATGGTCACAAGTACATTTATTTGTCCTATGTGATGAGTGACGAAAAGAATCTACAACTTATAATTTAAAATTTTAAAATATAGAGCCGGATGTGGTGATGCACACTAATAATCCCAGTACTTGGGAGGCTGAGACCAGAGGATCCAGGTTGGCAGCCTGCCTCATCTACTTAGTGAGGCCCTCCTCAACTTAGTGAGACCCTGTTTCAAAATAAAGAATAAAAAATAGGACTGGGGGTATAGCTCGGAGGTAGAATGCTCCTGGGTTCAATCCCCAGTATTGCAAAAAAAAAAAAAAAAAAAAAAAAAAAAAAAAAAAAAAAAAAAAAAAAAAAAAAAAAAAAAAAAAAAAAAAAAAAAAAAAAAAAAAAAAAAAAAAAAAAAAAAAAAAAAATATATATATATATATATATATATACACACACACACACACTATATATATATATATATATATATATATATATATATATATTTTCCCTTGAGAAATTCAAAGCTTTAGTCACAATGTTCTGGGATTCCCATATGGAAAGAATTTGCTTTAGGGGACATGTGCTCCCTAAACTATTCTACCATTTCCCATTTTCTGTCCTAGAGTCATTTCATGCATGTGCAATACCTGCTTGGACTCCGTAGGTTCTTGTATTGAAAGTCTTACTAACTACAATAAATAAAGTCTTTTGGATAGAGTCCAAAATGCATCTTATCCTGAATGTTATTTTATAGAGAAGAGTTTGATAAATTTATAGTCTATAATTAAATATCCATGTTCTAACATGATTGCAAATAAATTATTGCACCAGAGAGTTCTAGAATATCAGGATAAAACTAACTATGTTTTAGTAGTTGCTAAATGTTATAGTTGAAAAGCTTTCTAAATAATATTGAGCATTTTATTATTAGAAAGTAACAAAGAGATGCCTTCAATTACATTGAAAGTATGCCCCTAAGTGGTGTCTTGATATTGTTAAAATAAGCTTATTGACCAGAACAAATTTATGCAGACATTCCTGTTTATTTATATTGGTAAGTAGGTCTAAATCCATCTCACGTGATAATGTGGGTCTTAGGAACAAGTTATCCTGATAAAGGAATATTATTCCTAGACTAAGAATTGTCTATTTGTATAGAATAATTTAGATATAATAGTTTCTCAGTTTTCTGAATGAAACCTAACCCAATCTACAATCCATATTATAATTAAGCTGCTCTAATAAATAGAATATAATCTATATTATATTATTGATACAAAGTATCCAGTGAAATTAGTAAATAGCTTCTGACTAACCTGCTACTATGGTACTATATTTCTCCTAATTTTTTCTTAAATTTTAATGTTGACTTAATATAGTATATTGAGTGATGATGACTTGGAAATGTGCTAAGTTTTACCTGTGTGATGTGGATATAAAGTTATAAAATTTAAATAAACTTGGGGTCATCATAGACATTCAAACTATGCCAAGTGATATCTAACATAATCACTATATTTTAGTTGCATACCAAAAAATAAATAAATGCAGGGAAGAACTCTTTAATGGGCATGTTAACTCATGCCATGTAAATGTGAATCTTTAGCCCTTATTCCATTGTGAATGCTAACAGGATTAGCTAGTATTAGTCCCCCATCCAAAAGAAGTGTGATATGCAGTGTGACCTGCAAATCTCTTCTGGGATTCAGAAAGGCTAAGTTGAACCATGCATGATTTCAAAGCAATTCTCAGCACAATTATCTGCTTGACCTGCAAGATGAACAAGCATATCATTTAATTAATTGCCAAGCTCTTGTGAACAGTGCTGTTCATTTTTCTAGTAATTGCACAATGATATGCCCTTGCTGATTCTTACAGGAATGATCAAAATTGCACATTAACTGGTCTGATGGCCACTTTTCATATTGCCATGAAACACAACTTTAATCTTGACATGAATGATTCTTTTATAGGACTACCATAAAACCACACAGAAGACAGTATTAATGCCAGCTATGTCCTTACAGCAGTGACAAATATTTTTTGATCATCTAAAATCATATTACAAAAACATTTCTTCTTCTACTTATTTATGAGGTACAGATGTAAGCTATATCTCTAAAATTGTAGAAGTATTTAGCAGTTTAAAAGCTAGTTGTATGTATGATATGATGAAAATTAATCCAGAAAGAACAGAATTGATGCCAAAAATATGCTCATTTATTTAACTAGAAAAAGCGTAAAAATATTTAATTTCATGTAAGGTGTGTGGTGAGAGGAGGGAAAGGGAATATATGTTTTTCTGTTAAAAGATAAAATACAATATAAATCTTGCTATGAAATTATTCTGGTGTAAAAATTGCAATCTAATATTTTATGTATTGGCTTTGGGAGTTTAATTAAGAATTTATGTTATAAACAAATAAATACAGGCAGGACACCTTGGCAAGGCGAGAAGAAAGGGAATTTCTAAAATATTTGGCTCCAGAATTTTCCTGCTGGATATTCTTTCTCTCCTTTTCTCATTTTCTTAGTGGTTATATAACTGTTTGCCATCTTGTTTTTTTTTTTTTTTTTTTTTTTTTTTTTTTTTTTTTTTTTTTTTTTTTTTTTTTTTTTTTTTTTTTTTTTTTTTTTTTTTTTTTTTGTGGTACTGGGGATTGAACTCAGGGGCACTCTACCTCCAAGCTATACCCCCAGCCCTATTTTTTATTCTTATTTTGAAACCGGGTCTCACTAAGTTGCAGAGGGCCTCACTAAGCAGCTGAGGCTGGCCTTGAACCCGGATCCTCCGGTCTCAGCCTCCCAAATGCTGGGATTACAAGCCTGCGCCACCACGCCCGGCTCGCCATCTTGTATTTATGCTGTGTTCTCCACAATAGATCAGATTCTAGTGTATAATGAATAAACAAAAACATCAGTAAATTAAACATATAAAATATCCATTTCTATTTCCAATTCATTGTAGTAGTCAATTATTTATCATTTGAATTTCCTGATATATAAACAGATGAAATCAAGGACAGTGTGTGAGAGTATTCTTTGGGTCAATTACCACAATGTATAACTCTAATTGCCATGGTATGTATGTTTGGGGTGTGTGTTTGTGCGTGTGTGTGTGTGTGTGTGTGTGTGTGTGTGTGTGTATGTTGTGTATTTATCCAGCACTCAGTTTTGTGCCCTAGTATAAGATTAGGTTATGATATGTCTTTAGAGAACAGAGTGAATTAATCTTTTAGTAAATAAATCATGACATAAAATAGATTCCTCTTTGCCTCTTTATTTGAATTCTTTTCAGGTGAAACTAAGTACTTGACTAAATTTCACATGGTTTTCTCAGATTTTCTTTGCTGCAGATCTGGATTTCTCAATCTCAGACATGTCATTTTCAACCAAGTAATTCTTTGTTTTAGGGGTCTAGTGTGTAAACTGTTGGGTATTCAGCAACATCTCTAGAATCCATCCAGTAGATATTAGAAGTAACCCCTGCCTCCTTCAAGATGGAACAACAACAAAAAAATATAGCAGAGGCTTCTAGAGGGTGGGGTAAAATTACCCCAGTAGAGCACTACAGTTCTGGATTAATATACCATTAAGAAACTGTGGGCCCCTAAGACAGGCAAGTGTGGAAGGTATTGTCTTCCAGGGAGAGTAAATAGTACTGCCCTCCAGACAAAGAGGAGATAATCAGAAAAAAAAAAAAAAAAAAAAGTAGATCACAGCTTTAAGTTCATTATATACATTATTTTAAATCATTCCCAGAATGTGAGTACCCCTGAGACACGGAAAAAGGGAGAACCTGGGTCAGTAATTGCAGAAAATATACTTTTATAGAAAATTACATGATATTTTTGACACTGATGAGAAGCAGACCCAATTCTATTTTTCAAGTTTTAACTCAACATGAGCCCATCCAAAGGGGACATACTGTCACATTCAATGCATCTGCTTAGCATACTCACATAGCTTGCTTAACTATTCTAAATTAGTCAATTATTTTTCCTAAATTGCCATAGATTTATGAATCACAGTTCAAAGCTTAGTGTCTGAGTGAATACATCTAATTTTTTAAAGGTATAATTAAACTCAAGAATGGCTTTTTCAATTTCGAATAACAAATAATTTGCCAACATATAATCTTACATCAAAATCAATAAATAAGATTTTAAGTGAGCAGGAAAAAAGATAATCTTTTGGTATTTAATAACTTTTCTTAAGCAACATTCTCCAGCCATAGTGAAAAACCCAAAGACTCTATATAAAAATTCAAGTACACATGAACTGGTCTCATACATATTTTAATTATGTTAATTTAATTGTATGTATGTTGCAGAAATATTATATCTCTCTGAGATGAGAATACTGGGTAGAAAATATCCTTTTTTGTATATGCAAATACTGTTCAAATAAAAATAATTTTATATATCAATATTAGTTATTTTATGGTAAAACATCTTGCTTATAAAAGAGAAGCTGAGCCAGGCGTGGTGGTACATGCTTGTAATCCCAGCATTTGGGAGGCTGAGACTGGAGGATCCGAGTTTGCAGCCAGCCTCAGCTACCTAGTGAGGCACTCCACAACTTAGTGAGACCTTGTTTCAAAATAAAGAATAAAAGTAAATAGTGCTGGGGGTGTTGCTCAGAGGTAGAATGCCCCTGGGTTCAATCCTCAGTACCAAAAAAAAAAAAAAAAAAAAAAAAAAAAAATAGAGAAGCTGACAAAAATTCTGGGCTTTTCCATTGTATGGGAAGTTCTGCAATGGAGAGTTTGATTTAGCACTAAATGTACTATGATTTCTTCCCTCTCAAAATATTTATTTATATTCTTGGTGCTGGAGATGGAACCCAGGGTCTTTAAGCATACTGATCATATCATGTGCGCTTATGCAGACCTGTACCCCTAACCCCTAAACTCTTTTCTCTTAACTAACTCATCCTTCCCTATTATCTGCTTTCTTATCTCTTTTCTTCCATCATCATCATCATCATCACCATATTTTCCAATTATTACTGCTTTGCCTCTATTTTCCAGGCAAAACAAAAACAAAAACCCATGTACAATATAAAAGGAAAAAATGAGGTTTCTGTCATCAGATATGTGAACTTGGCCTTGCTTTCCTGATGTTTGTTTTTGCTTGTATAAAATAAAGTTACCTCATATGATTAGCATAGTTTTGTCCAAGAATAGATTTCCCAAATAGAGTAAATATTCTTCATCAGACTGAATATCCTGGAGTATTTTTCTCCTTTGTTAAAGATAGATTATAGTGCATATACAATATAATGTTGAGGGAATCTAATCTAATATAAAATACCTTTCATTATAAATTTAGAGTCAGGCCTTAATTTTTTCCTATCACTTTTTGTCTCTTAAAATTATTGCATCTCTGTATTGTAGAAGAAGAGAAGGAGAAGGAGAAGGAGAAGGAGGAACAGGAGCAGGAGGAGAAGGAGAAGGAGAAGAAGGAAAAGGAGAATGAGGAGAAAGAGGGCATGGTGGCACATGCCTGTAATACCAATACTCAGGAGGTTGAGACAGGAGGATCACAGTTTTGAGGACAGCCTCAGCAAAGTATTAATGAGACTCTGTTTTATTTTTATTTATTATCTTATTTATTTATTTATTTATTTATTTATTTATTTATTTATTTATTTATTTATTGTGGTACTGGAGATTGAACCCAGGGACATTCTACCTCTGAGACACACCTCCAGCCTTTTTTGTTTTTCTTTGCTTTGAAACAGGGTCTTGCTAGGTTGCTGCAAGTCTCACTAAGTTGCTGAGTCTAGTCTTGAACCTGTGAACTTCCTGTTTTAGCCTCCTAATTACTGGAATTACAGGTAGGCACCACCACACCAGGCTAAGACCCTGTTTTAAAACCAAAATAAAGCTAGGCATGGTGACCCACACTTGTAATCTCAGTACTTGGGAGGCTAAGACAGGAGGATTGCAGATTTGTGGCCAGCCTCAGCTACTTAGTGAGGCCTTCTGTAACTTAGTGAGACCCTGTTTCAAAATTAATAATAAAAAATAGGGCTGAGAGTATAGCTTGAGGGCAGAATGCCCCTGGGTTCAATCCCCAGTTCCCCCCCCCCCCCGCACACACACACACACACACACACACGAGAGAGAGAGAGACAGAGAGAGAGAGAGAGAATATACAAATAAATACAATTGTATTCCATATTTGAATGTGGTTGTATTCTAATATAAATATACAAGTACTTGGATATAGCTCGTGAATGGTTTAAAATATTCAAGCTAAATCATTTACTTTGCCACCCCCCACCAAAAAAAAAAAAAAAAAGAATTTTCTAAGCCTTGGAAGCTGCTGCTATTACCTATATTTTCCTTCTGATACTCAGCCTGTCATAGGTATCATCTATCAATAGACCATTATAAGAATTAGTAACTATATCATTCAGTGATATTTTGATATTTTATATAAATGGTAAACCGAGAGGAATATCTTCTCTGGTGGTTGAATGGAAGAGGGACAAAGAAATTTGGAAGCAAAATGATGTTTCATATCTGCCTCCTGCTCTTCCTGTCAGTTTTGCTCAAAAACCAAGTTTCTTTAAACTTTAAATCCAGTTTCCTTGGATAGCACACATTGAGAAACCAGGAAGAGACAGTGATGAACATGAAAGAACCGTGGACACTGCTGGATCAGAAAATATTCACTGGAACCATGAAAAAATAAATCTGAAGCATCTGAATTTGTTTCTCACAAATCTAAGCTTCCCTCTTTTAGTTTTTCCTCTTTTTCCCCCCTCTTTCTTTAACTCTGCAGTCACCGTGGATGAAGAGCAATATCTATCTTACTCTAGTAAAAGCCAGAGGAAATTGTCCAGCTGCACAATTTAAGTCTCTCCAAATGCAAATATGAAGAATTTGATCTCTCTCCTGATACTTGAGACCCAGATGCAGCAGCATGGTTATTCTAGGACTGATTTCTTCTCCTGAATAACTTGCAATAAGAAAGGTATGGATATGTATTAACATCAGTGGGCCACATGACTGATGGCATGGGACTCATCCATATTTATTTTCCCAGGATTAGACAGACATTCTATTGATTTGTACAGGTCATTACACAACATGTTAACAATCAGCATCATCCACTTCAAAAGGAAATTTGAAATTAGTGATGGCTCTTCTTGCAAGTCTGTGCCTAGGGTGCAAAAAGGGTAGTCAAGCATTACACAATTTGACATCACTATTCTCTTTCCTCATTTCATGTCAATCAGTCTTACATAGACAACTCTAAAAGGATGAGAAATACAGAGATTATCTATTTAAAAGGATATGTTAAGGACTATAAGCCTGTTCATATAGCCAATATATTCTTGATAGGAAATCATTTCTGGGAAAACTCAAAATATGCATATGACCTTGTTTTTTTCTAGGACAGATGCATGTATATATGGATCTTACAACACATGCATAAAAAGAGAACTTCACTGAGGTCATTTAAAAAACAAAATATGTAAAAAAAAATACAGATGGAAAATCAACAGAAAAATCAGGATTCATTGTGTGATCATCAGGTTTGAAATTCTTATTCATTAGAAATGGAAAGCATGACCATCATATTTGAATAACAAAACAAAACAAGAAAGTTATTATAATGCCAAATTATGTTCTATATTCAATTAAATAGAAACTTAATTACTTTCTAACAGAGATATTGAGACATTTAAAAAAGTAAAATAGAGCTTTGCTTTCTTCAACCATTTGTATGCTTTCAAAGTTCCTGTAGTTTAATTTTTGCAGTTGCACAAACTGGTAGTTAATCTGAGTCTGGGCCTTGACATGCCTGGAGGCGCTCAGCTGCAGAGTCAGGCTCATGCAGGGTAACAGTGCTGTGCTTTATTTGGTTTTGAAAATTAAACCAAAAGGAGACTATTCAGTGGGCTATTTGATAGGGAATTAAGTTCTCAAATGACATTAAAATCATCCTGTAATCTGGAGGTGACTGAAATAAAGAGCCCACTTTAAAACACTCATAGCGCAATTTATTTGTCCACATGTGTGCTGTACCTTATAACCCTGGAGGGTCCCACACTGATTCTAACAGTGTATTCATTGATTCAAATATTTTTATAACTTTTCTTTTGGAATTGTCCTCAGACCTCATTGCATCTCTCTGCCTATTAATATATGCATGTAATAACTTAGTCTTTTGACAATTCTTCATTGAAGCCGATGGTGTTTCAGGTGCCCCTGTAGCTGCTGCTGACAGAGATGTGAATGAAAGAGATAGATGAAAAGCTTGCCCACCAGGACCTTGTATACCAGTGTGAGAAGAGAAAAGCAAAAATAAATGAACAAATAATGAGTCAATCACATAACATGCTAGAGGACAGGAAGTGCTGAGGAAGAAAATGTAGCCGGGGAGGAGAAGAGAAAAGACTTGAGTGCTTCTGACTTTCTATAGAAACCACAAAGGGAGTGTATTATTTGAACAAAGATTAAATGGTGGTGAAGGAGTGAGCCATGTAGAAATCTTGGACAATATTAGACAATAGCACTCAGATTGAAAAATATTATGTGCAGAATGCTCTTTCATGGTAATTTTTGAAGTAAATTCAAATGTGGAAATATAGACAACATTTAACAATTATTTTGTGGCAATAATAAAAAGGAAGTCCCTAGCCATACATGACAACTTAGAGTTTTGTTATAAGGAAGTTACCAAATACATGCATGTTTGTCTCTCTTGAATGCATAGAAACCATCCCTCCAACCAGCCCTACAATTCTCCCAACCTCCACATACTTATGTTGAGTGTTTAGAACCAATACTTCTGAATGAGTACATTCCAATTTTCTTTCTTTTTTTTTTTTTTGCGGTACTGGGGATTAAACTCAGGGGCATTCTACCTCTGAGCTACACCCCCCAGCCCTATTTTTTATTCTTTATTTTGAAACCGGGTCTCACTAAGTTGCGGAGTGCCTCACTGAGTAGCTGAGGCTGGCCGCGAACCCGGATCCTCCGGTCTCAGCCTCCCGAATGCTGGGATTACAAGCGTGTACCACCATGCCCAGCTTACATTCCAATTTTCTATCAACTTTCTTACCAAATCATTGCCTCTGATGGTATTTGGCTCACCCTGGAGACATGTCTGTGGCTACAGCACTCTCAAGTGCCCTCCGTTTCTTTTCTAGCCCTCCGTGCTGGTCAGGGACTGGCTGTGAGTAGTTTCCTCAACACTTTGTCACTTTCAAACCATTACTTTTGTATCCTTCTGTTGAAAGCAAAACAAATTAAAACCCCTTGCTCCTATTTCTAATAGCATGTTCTCCTCTTGTTTACTGCCATCTCTATCTTCCCAGTCACTGTACTTCAGTTATTAAAATCTCTGGCCATGGCTTCTAGAAGTTCACAAACCATCAAGTACTCTCCACTTGGGATGTTTTCAACATCCACATGCCCTGGTCTCTTGATTTCCTCATCAGTGGAGAATTTTTACTGTCCCACCTTTCATCTTAGCTCTGTCACTATCACATTGGCATCACCCAAGATTCCTCCACATCTACATCACAAATTCAAGCTCAATCTCCCCTTAGTGTTCACCTGTATGAAAATGGAATCTCATCAGAACACTCTCCCCTATTATCTCATTCAAACCACCACTCTTACCCTTCACTCATTTCCTTTAATATTAATCACATTTCTCCTGGCCCATCATTTCGGAACTCTGTTAGATCATCTAAAACTCTGTCATATGCTTTGGAAAACTTTGCAGTAAATTATCTACTTTCTTTAGCTTGCTCAAGAGCAGCTATGTGGTGCTGAGAAATGTCACACGACATGGCAGATCTACTCAAAATAAATGTGTGAGCTCTACCTAAATAGACCCTACATATTGTCCATTTGGAAAAAAAAAAATCTTCCATTTTCTCTATAACACATTGAACCTTGGAGATTCTGAAAACTACTTGTTTTTGTGTTCACTCTCTATAAATGATCCTAACTTCTCTGTCATAAAGAAATTTACATTTTTCATAGGGACTCTTTCACATTTCTGCTTCAAACCAAAATTTCTCCTATATTTGTGTCCCTCTTTTTTTCCTCTGTTATTAAGCACGAAAGCTGCTTCTTTTTTTTTTTTTTTTTGCTGTACTGGGGATTGAACTCAGGGGCATTCTACCTCCGAGATATACCCTCAGCCCTATTTTTTATTCTTTATTTTGAAACAGAGTCTCACTAAGTTGCGGAGTGCCTCACTAGGTAGCTGAGGCTAGCCGTGAACCCAGATCCTCCGGTCTCAGCCTCCTGAATGCTGGGATTACAAGCGTGCGCCACCACGCCCGGCTCCAAAAGCTGCTTCTATATCTAAGAGTAAACACATCTCCTTTGTTTGAGTCACAAACCTTCCCACTTCTCAAAGAATATACTTTTTCAATTATTTGTCCATGCTTGTGTATATTCAAACACATCTTCTCAACTTGATTCTTTCCATGGACAGTTAAATTTGAACTAATGATATTTTTTTTTAAAGCAGGACTCAAATCTCTCTCCATGTCACAAATCTCTCTAGCTACCACTCTTCCTGTTTTGTCAGTTACCGTTAAAACACTTGTCTATGGTTTCATTTCTGCCCTATCACTTCTCCCATGATCACTCAGTTCCTTCTGGTCCTATACTCATCACTCCACACTAAAAACTCTGGATAAAGTAACCAGTGTCAATTCAAAACCCAAAGGTAATTTTCAACATTCAGCTTCTTTGCCTTCATCTCAGACTTCAATGGTGATAAATGTTTTCTAATTCTTTCAAATGTTTTCTTTTTCTAGTCTTCTTGATATACCTTCTGTGCTTTGGCTTCTCCTTTTCTGGCTGCATTGTTTCCCCATAATTCTTGGCAGCAGAACCACTTTCTAGCATCCCCTGTAATGGGGAGTTGTTCAAAGCTCAGTCCTAAGTCTCTTGTCTCTGCCCTCTCAAGAATATTCCAAGACAATCTCTTTCACATTCAATCTTTAGTTCATCACCTATACCCAATGATTACTGGAATTGTTTTTCTACTTCAGCCCTTCTTGTTGGGCTTCAGGTCTCATACTGCACACTATACAAATATCTAAGAAGAGATTATATCACAGCTGACCTCTTAGCTCTCCCTCATGCAACCCGGTCCTCTCCCATACTTTTCTGGCTTAGTGATGACATCATTGAGTCAAATGTGCAAACCTGGTGCTTAGGTTTGACCTCTGGCTCACCTCTCATCTTCAATTAATCACAGAAGCTTGTAAATTTTATTTCCAAAATAACATTCAAATTAATCCACCTCTTTGTGTCTTCATAGCCAAGAGCATAATCTAAGCTACCATTATCTTAATTAACTATTTGACCTTACAGAATGGATTAATCCAGGAAATGTCAGAGAAGTGAGTCAATATAAATTTATGGGTGAATAGTTGTAACTAATTAGCTAATTAATTAATTTGTTTATTTATATGCTTTGTCATGCTTCTCAGATACAGGAGTTTTCATTTGCTGTATTGGGCACTTAGATTTAATGGAAATCTAGCAGTGTCAGGTTCAATAGTTGTTCTATTTTATTTGAAAGATTAGAATAAGTAAATATAGCCTCAACAATTCTGATTAGCTCCTTATATTATCTTGTAAACTCTTCATAGATATTCCTTTTATGTTATAATTTCCTTTCATATCTGTCTATTTACCACAAGCCTCTCACCCATGCATTTATTTGTACTAAATACTAGTTCTACTGTATTATCAAGAAATGTCTATATCAGGAATGACAAAGACAGGCTATAGAATTGCTCAGACTGAAGAGACCTATACCACTTTCTAGGCTGGTCCCATAATTTGGGTATTGTGAATTGTGCTGCTATAAACATGAGTATGGATGTATCACTACAGTATTGGGATGTTAGTTCTTTAGGAAAGGTATCAAGCATAAGCATCACCCCCACATGCTTCAATCTCCTACCCACTCTGGCCAGTTATCTCAGTTTTTTAAGATTTAATACACTAAAGAAACTGTGGTACATACACATGATGGAATTTTACTCAACATAAAGAACAAAATTATGTCATTTGTAGGAAAATATATGGAACTAGAGATTATTATGCCAAGTGAGATTAATCAATCTTAGAAAATTAAGGATCAAATGTTTTCTCTCATTTGTAGAAGCTAGAAAGAAAATAGAAAACATAAAATATATCATGCAAAAATAGATTGGTATAGTAGTTGATGGGTTTGGGGTGAGAGTTAGGGAGGAGAAGAGGTGGGGCTGGGGAAGGAACCAGTTCAAATGATACTATGACACTCTGTGAAGGTATTTTACCAATCTCACTAACTCATGTGTGAAGGGAAGGGGGATGATTGGGGTTGGATATGGAGGGAAGTAAGCCAAGAGATGAACCTGGTACATGGTACTTCACTATGATGCATAATTGAAATGCACCAATAGTTTTTTCTTCCTTCCTTCCTTCCTTCCTTCCTTCCTTCCTTCCTTCCTTCCTTCCTTCTTTCTTTTTTTTTTTTTTTTTTTTGCAGTACTGGGGATTGAACTCAGGGGCATTCTAACTCTGAGCTACACCCCTAGTCCTATTTTTTAAAAACAGTTTCACAAAGTTGTACTGTAGAGGGCCTCACTAAGTAGCTGAGGCTGGTCTTATATGTGATTCTTCTGCCTCAGCCTCCCAAGAACTCAGATCACAAGTATGTGCCACAATGCCTGGCTAACGGATAAAATTTTAAAAATTAAAATAAGTAGTTATAAAACTTGTAGTTAAACTTTATATTTATTGAAATAATAGGAGAAAAATATGTGTTAGTAATTACTAGAAACCCTCTGAACATTACATGTTCTTCTATGTTTGAGTGTATGTATATGTAAGAGAGAGACAGGGACTAGATGAAATAAAAAGAGAAAAATGAAGAGAACAGAAGAGATTGGAGGGAGAATGTGGAAAAGAGAGAAATGATATTCAACCTGGTTGTATAAGTGGATAGTTGTTTTTTTTTTTTTTTTTGTGGTACTGGGATTGAACTCAGGGGCATTCTACCTCCGAGTTATACCCTCAGCCCTATTTTTTATTCTTTATTTTGAAACAGGGTCTCACCAAGTTGGGGAGTGCCTCACTAGGTAGCTGAGGCTGGCCTTTAACCAGGATTCTCTGGTCTCAGCTTCCCAAATGCTGGGATTACAAGCCTGCACCACCCTGCCTGGCTCTAAGTGGATACTTTTTGAAAGAGTTATAGTTATTTCTTTCTTCTGAAGGGTCAATGGAAGTTCTCTACATGCAAAAAAGATGAAGGGCTGTCAAAATTGTGTGAAACATCAATATCCTCTAAGAGTGTTTTAATTAATGCAAATGTAATGTATCTTGAACCTTCTGATAAGGACAATAAACGAAATCAAAGCCATTTGAGGGTATATGTGGAACATTCCCACTGAGGTTTGACTTTGATATACTTAAGACTTAGCATTAGAGATCGTTATTATTTCCAGTTGTCAGGGTGAATTAAAAAAATCCATTTATGTGTAAAGTCCAAGTCTTCCATTGGCACAAGTGGCTGCAAATATTTCTCCAAATTAGGAGAAGACTTTGATTAAGATCTGCAGATAGACAATAATTTATTAGTTTATAACTTATATGATTTACTGATACATGCTAAATATGGAGAGATGTTTCAACCTTAAATTTCTTTGACCACACATCAGTTTTTTTTTTTTTTTTTTTTTTTGTGGTACTGGAGATGGAACTCAGGGGCATTCTACCTCCGAGCTAAACCCCCAGCCCTATTTTTTATTCTTTATTTTGAAACCGAGTCTAAGTTGCGGAGTACCTCACTAGGTAGCTGAGGCTGGTCGCGAACCCGGATCCTCCAGTCTCAGCCTCCCGAATGCTGGGATTACAAGCGTGCGCCACCACGCCCGGCTTGACCACACATCATTTTAAAGATGAATGTTGCCAAATAGCAAATGATAAAAATTCACAAGGGATTGAGCCCATGTAGAAGAGATTACACTAATTACCAGTGATACCAACTAATTACATTTCTAGGGAAAAAATCAGTTAATTAATACATCTATTAAGAGATTGATCATAGTGAACCCCAAGCCAATGAATCCTTTAATGTTTAAAGAATTTTTATGTCAATACTGATAATCCACTTAACTTCATATAAAATGTTTTTCCAATAATCTAGTTCAAAATGAAGATATTCAAATAGACATAAAAAATATTTAGAATACACTTGCATATAATCCACATTCTCTGTGCAGAAAGCTTATTTATATTTAACTTCTGCTATAAAGACAACCTTAACTTATTACATCATGGGAAAATAAGAATATAATTTTAATAATTACAGATGCATTATTCCATTTTAATAATAATTGATAGACTATTTTCAGTACTATTTTTTGTTTTGGCTTCATGAACAATAATTGTCTGGCTAAACATCCTAAATACATTTAAACTACTGCTATGGAGGAGAAACATTATTCATGGGAATCATCATAGGAACATCAAGAGAAGCTAAAATTATACCAATTATAGAAAAAAAAAAATCACTCAGGGTTCACAAATGCCCTGGTAAAGGAAGATGTTGATCTATGTTTAAAATAAGCTAAACAAGCCGGGCGTGGTGGCGCACGCTTGTAATCCCAGCATTCGGGAGGCTGAGACCGGAGGATACAGGTTCGCGGTCAGCCTCAGCTACCTAGTGAGGCACTCCGCAACTTAGTGAGACTCGGTTTCAAAATAAAGAATAAAAAATAGGGCTGGGGGTATAGCTCGGAGGTAGAACGCCCCTGGTACCGCAAAAAAAAAAAAAAAAAAAAAAAAAAAAAGCTAAACATCTCAGTGTTCCTCTTTTTGCAACATGTAAAACATTAGGTAATGCCCAAGTTTAAATATTAGCCCCTTTTATTCCCAATCAATCTTAAATTATATTTACTCAAAATGTCTGATATTCTTAATTCTCAAATCAAAATTTTCCTTCTAACACTCTTTCTGATAAATCATTGAGAGTTGTAGTAATTTCAAAAAATAAACTTTATCCAGAAAGGACTCCATCATTTCATGTAATATTAAATGTTGTTGATTGCAGAGTCTTCCAATCAGCCTCTCCTGGCCTTTTAAGGAGTAACCTAAATATCAATATCCATCATCATCTGTAGATTTTTAAGAAGGGAAATTCACAAACTCAGGTAAATGGCATGTCCATGGCCCCACTTGCTTCTGATCCTTGGCATCTTCAATTTGCACACTTCTGCACTTCAAAATTTTTTTATCCACTGTCTTTACTTAAACTGCTAAAACCAAAACTCTTTCATGAAACATTGTTAAGGATTTAAAATTCTCTCTTTCTTCACTGGATTCTTACAGTACATGCCATAGCATGTTGCATAAAATTAGTTGCTTAATTATATGTTTTTTAAGGTGCTTCTAAATTATCTAGTCCTTTATAAGATCTAAAGTTCTGACCTTATGTTTTGTTTCTGGTAGCTTGCTGCAGTGACAGCCCTAGTGTCCTTGTTTCTCATCCCTATCCAGACCCAGGCATGGTCTCTTCCCATGCTGCTCTGGGTTTGGCCATATGACTTAGTTTGGTCAAAGTGAAAATATGAAAAAGGAGGGGCTCAAAAAGTGTTAACACTTTGTTTCTTGCCTTCAGAGCCACTCTTGGAATCCAACTCCCATTAGGTAAATAAGCCCAAGAGAGTCTGCTGAATGATGAAGTAATACATGGATACAGGTACTGCTTTCTTCTTTCTTTCAGCTATAGGAAACAGTCACCAGAACCCTGCCAGCCCTTGTTGACCTTGAAGCCAACTGATGACATTTGAGTGACCTCAGCTAAGGTCAATGGAGCCCTCCCCAAACCACTGGCAGTACCCAACCCAAGTATTCAACCTGCAGAATTGTGAGCCAAATAAAACATTAATGTTTTAAGTTATTAATTTTGGGCAGTTAGATAGTTGTATAGCAATAGGTGACTGCTGGTTTCTCCCACTAAATGCTAAACTTCAGGAAAGCAGAAATTATAACTCTTTTAATTCTTTCCAAAACAGAAAATTGATAAAAAAGGAAGTGAAAAATAACCTTCTAGATTCTGAAACAAAACAACAACTACTACTACAAAAAAGTCAAACCAAACCAAACTAATAAAAACTCATGTATAAAGAAATACAAAAGAAGATAAAGTTGAGGCATAAAATATAGGAGTCCATTCAGGAGATCAAAAATTTGATTATTAAGATTTTCTTACAGATAATTGAAAAACTTAAGAGAAAAATCAAACACTGCAGATTAATATTTTTTAGAGCTGATGAAAAACTTATTATTAGATGGAAAAGTTGATCAAGCACATGGTGGGATTAAAGAAAAAGATCCAACTATCAGCATATGTGTGTGTGTGTGTGTGTGTGTGTGTGTGTGTGTGTGTGTGTATGTTTGTGTGTGTGGTACTGGGGATATTGAACCCGAGGGCATTCTACTTTTGAGCTACACCCCCAACCCTATTTTTTATTCTTTATTTTGAAACAGGGTCTCACTAAGTTGCAGAGAGCCTCACTAAGTAACTGAAAGTAGCTGAGGCTGGCCATGAACCCGGATCCTCTGGTCTCAGCCTCCTAAGTACTTCTACTATGCCCGTATCAGCATATTTTTAAGAACTGTAGAAGTTTCTAAAAGCTTCCAGGGGGAATGGGAAACCATCTACAGATAAAATATAGTTCAATTTTGCACAAGCAAACATATCACAGGACAAGAAGAGCAAAGTCTTCAAAGTTGAGAGGGAAAATAATTTTGATTATGGAATTTGATACACAGCCAAGACATTGATCAAATATGATAGAAATTTTAAGACACCGAGTACTTGAAAAATTTACTTCCCATTCATGTTTTGTAGAAAGTTACTTTAGGGGACATACACTGCAAAATAACATAATAAATCAAGATAAAGAAAGGCATGAATTTTACAGAAGAATGATATACTCCAGTAAAGTGGTGAAAATACCAGACAGGATAAATTCCTCACAGGTGACTGGATGGTATATGGAACAAATTGTTATATTTAGCAATACCAGGAAAGGCCTCAGATGGGTAGTCTCTACAGTGTAGTGAGATTCAATACAATAATCCATAAGGGGGGTGGGAAGTACACAAAAAATAAAATGAAATGAAAATATGGTGAAGATCTTAATACTTTTATTCTGAATAAGTGTTTATTATTCTTATCATTAAAATTAAATAAAGAAAAAAAATTAGAGAGGAAGAAAAAAAAGAGAAGAGAAAGAAAAGAACAAATGGGAAACTTAAAATGTATAAGAAAGTATTCATGAATATTTGTAACATGTAAAGCCTTCTTGATTTCTTTCTATTGGTGAACTGTAAAAAAACGGCATAGTGATAATGACACAGGGAGTAGAGTAAAAGAACTGCAGTCACAGTACATCAACAGACTTTGTTCTAAACAATATTTATCAATGCTAATAATAGTACAGTCTATTTGGTACTTTTTTAGCTTTTGTATATAACTTATGTAGGCCATAGATAGAAAAAGCATACAGAATAGTTGGTATGAGCTAACTTACACATTTTAAAATTTAAGTTGCTTGTTTTTAAAGAGTGGTTATTTCTTTGGCTATTGACTATAACTACTTAGGTCACCTTCTGTCTCTGTTTTCACTGTAGTTATTCACAATTGACTGCTCTTCTCTAAAATCAAATATGCCTTTGCCTCTACTTCTATTTATCTTGCACCTGAAGAAGACAGGGCCTTCAGTTCAAGGAGAAAATAGATGGCATCCTATTTTCTTTTCTTGACTTGAAACCTATAGACTCCACTTCCTCACACCCACTCTTTTTTCCTGCTTCTCCTTGTCATGGAAAAGTTACCCACTTTTTCATCTATAATGCAATTCTGTGCACCTCTTTTTTTGTCTCTTTGATCATTTGATCATCTGATAAGGGAATCTATTTGATATGTCCCAACTCTCCTTCAACACTGGGTACTTTCTAGCTGCATATAAACATATCCAAAACATTTTCATACTTAAAAGTAAACAAACAAAACTATAACATAGCCCATGATGTTCTTTATCTACTGACTTATGTTTTACACTACTTGCAAACCTCACAAATTATTTCTCCTTGCCCCTCAACTTATATTTTCATTACATGATCTCTTTTTTTGTATCATGAAAATCTATGCACAGATTAACATTTTCATGACAGAATATGTGCCAGTCATCAATGGCTTCTTGTTGTGAAATCCCAAAAAGGACATGGGCATTTTGAAATTTTCATTTTCTTTCTGAATATACTCTTCCATCTCACTGACTTCAACTGACAAATAAAAATTATGATCTCCTAAGAAGAGAATTATTATTTTTTACTGCAAACAAGTTAAATCCCCCCTTGGAAGGGAATGCTCAAATGAGTATGATATTTTACAAGTGTGATTTTAGACACTTAGGGGAAATTATTTTTTAGAATCAGAACTTAAATGTGTACTGTTCCCCCGAGACAATGAATCACTAGTTGTGGTACTTGAAAAGAGATGCATCTAAAAGAAAAAGAGAACATAGTAGGACAATGTACATTTTTGGAAATTAGTTGAAATTAGAGGTAGTGAGCATACAGATTTATTTGTGGCCTGAATTTATGAATTAAAAAAATAAAACAGATGAGAATAGAATATTAGATAAGTGTTAAACTTTTACTAAAGTAAGAGTGATGCTCTACAGTTTAACTATGATTATTAAAAATATGAGTTCAAACACTCTAAAAAAGTTCCAGAAAAGAAAAGGAAATTAAAATACCTCCCAAACTAGTACTATAATTACTGTTATCAAAAAAGAAGGAAGGACAGAATCAAGCAAGTAGAACAAATGAAACATGGAAATTTTAAAATAAAACTCAGTGCTGTTTACAGTAATAATGCTTTTGAAAATGTACTAAAATCTCAGAAACATCCCTTAAATAACAGAAGTGATTGAAAATCAAACTAGCCAGGGGTAGAGAGAGTAATATGCTTGATGAAAATGAACTTTGGTTTCAACTATAGAGTTTCTCCAGTGATAATTCCAGCTGAATCAGTCACTTCATTTTGCCAACAATGCATTAAAAGTCAACTGGTTTTGAGTAGTTTGTTGCTACTTTTAAATACAAAAGGTATAGAAGTGGAAAAAAATCTTAGAAAATTTTTATCACTCACAGTTCTTGTATCCCAAAGTTTCCAGTAATAGCAGCACCTAATCCAATTTTCTGACTATGATGAAAGGAGTGCACACAGGAGCTGATATTGTAATGATAGAGCCACATGTTGTAAAACAAGGAATATTACTAAGAACTTGAGCCAAGAATGCAATGGGTCCTCTGCCAAGCATGATCTACATGAATCACACCATTAGGTCTTGGCACAATTAATTCTCTGATTACTCTTCTCGGTTTTTTTTTTTAGAAAATATAATTTGGTCAATGTCTGAAAATATCCTCATCAAATGAAGAAGTAAAATATGAAGTGAAGTAAAAATGAGTTTAATAAATTTTTCAATATTACTTGTTTTTAAATATAACAGTAATTTCTAATATATGTACAATATACTTTAGTCATTAGCTAATAATGAGATTCAAACAACATGAAAATGATTCCTATATTTCATTCTGCCTCGAGGGTTCTAATTTTTTAATAAATCCATATATCTAAAATGTATGGAAATATAATACCCATCATATGACTGTAAAATAATGGTTCTAAAACCCAGTTGTCTTGAGGTCTTCTTTAACTTGACTCCTTAATTTCATCTAAGCCTAGATGGACAACTCTTTGCTATGGGTTCAATTTTTTTTTGCTTTGTGTAGCTGAGTGATCTGAGAAAAACTATTTTAAGTTACATTTTCCAAATTTATAATGCATAGATAGTAATAGCTTTTGCTTAAGCATTAAATAAGATAACAAGTATGAAGAATTCAGCCAACTGCCTGCCATAGTTTTAAGTACTCAATACAAGTGAGCAATTATGGGGTGATAGTGATGGCTGAGGCAAGAAACCATAGGTCACCTTTGACTTCTCCCCTTTTCGGGTCCTGATTAGATGTAATTGATCTCCAAGTCTCATTGATTTTTAACTCCTTAGTATATTTTAATGTTCTTTCTTCTTTCCCTATCCAATTATTCCTGCTCTGCTTTCGATTATGAGGTCTGTTGCTTATAGAATTGTCTCCCTGCCTCTAGTTTCTAGGCCTAACCTCCAAACTTAATTTCTCTATTGGAGCTTAGTCATATAGAATCATTAAGTTGTACAGAAATCAGCTCATATCATTTTCCTTAAAGACAAAATAAAAAACCGTTAACCAAGCACAAGAGCCCTTTGGGATCAAGTCACTGCATATTTCCTGGCCTCATTTCCTGCCATTCATCCTAAGCACTTTACAAACTAATAATATTGAATTCAGATCAAATCTCAATTAACAGAGAATAGAAATTATTGGTGACAATTGGAAGGAGGCAACTAATATAACAAAGCATGACATATGCAACAGTATTCAAAAGATACTACAAAAATTTAAAAAATACTTATTTAAAATGCTTAGGAACATATTTATAATTAAATTAATATCATGTGGGATTCATTTAGCATGTGACCCACCAGATGAGAGACAAGACACTACCTTACAGGCAACCTCCTTGATTGTAGGGGTACTCTGAATTCCTATACAGAAACACCGACAAGTATTGATTGATTTCATTCTTATCCATAACTATTTGACCCTTTTACATTCCAAATAAAAATATTACTGTTAGTATAACACCTAGAATAATGCTTATATAGGGTTTATACCTAAAACATATGTACTGAAAACATGATTTCATATGCCCATAGAAGGTACTCTTTCCCTGTCCTCCCTCCCTCCCTTCTACCCTTCCTCTCTCCCACTCTTCATCCCTCCCTCCCTCTCCTTCCTTCCTTCCTTCCTTCCTTCCTTCCTTCCTTCCTTCCTTCCTTCCTTCCTTCCTTCTTTCTTTCTTTCTTTCTTTCGTCCTTCTGAACCCAGAGGCATTCTGTCTCTGAGCTACTCCTCCAGCCCTTTTTATTTTGAAATAGTGTCTTGCTTAGTTGCTGAGGGTCTCATATATTGTTGAGGCTGGCCTCAAACCTGTGATCCTACCATCTTAGCCTTCCAAGTACTGGGATTACAGGTGGAGGTCATGATGTCTGGCTCCTGTCCACTTCTTTACATTCATAATTTTTTAATATATTTATAATATACATCATGACATATGTTTACATTCTAAAGTGGCTAAACCAAAGTAATTAACATGTTAATTACCTCAGAAATACTTGTATGTGTGTGTGTGTGTGTGTGTGTGTGTGTGTGTGTGTGGTGAAACCATTTAACATCTACTGTCATAGCGATTTTCAGACATACAATGCATCTTTATTAACTATCGTCACCATGTTGTACAATAAATCTCTCCTGTCTAACTGATATTTTACATTCTTTGACTAACATCTCACCAATCTGACCCCTACACTCCCATCCTCTCTTGACCCCCCTTTCTACTCTCTGCTTTCATGAGCTTGATATTTTTATTAGATTCCATGTGTGGGTGAGATAATACAGTGTTTGTCTTTCTGTGTCTGCTTTATTTCACTGAACATTATATCCTCCAAGTACATCCCTGTTGTCAAAAATGATATGTTAGCCGAGTGTGGTGGCGCACGCTAGTAATCCCAGTACATGGGAGACTGAGACCAGAGCATCTGGGTTCGTGGCCAGCCTCGGCTACTTAATGAGGCTCTCTGCAACTTAGTGAGACACTGTTTCAAAATAAAGAAGAAAAAATAGGGCTGGGGATGTAGCTCAGAGGTAGAATGCCCCTGAGTTCAATCCCTAGTACCGAAAAAAAAAAAAAAAAAAAAAAAAAGATGTTCTTCTGTTTCTTGAGGAAAATGTATATTTAGATGCTTAAGAAACACAAAAATATGATTGTTTTTTAGCAGAATGTATTAAAACATTTAAACCTGTTTGACCTTTAATTTAAGGTCAAGTTTTTCCTGATCTTTAAATAAAAAAAGTTATTGATGGAAAACTAGGATAGAGGAATATGAAGTCACTATTTTCACTGCATACATACATGCCAAACAATACTATTGTCTCTGAAAAATATTTGTATTTTTACATTTATATGGAGATATATGTTTTTACTTTTAAAATACAAAACTTTAATTTTTACATTCAACCCACATATTTATCAGAACTATACAAAAATAATGTTTATCTGTGAAGAAGTTAATTCAAAAGGATACTTCACTCTTTACAAAGGTTGTTTTCTTGGCTGCTTCCATAGTTTGGCTATTGTGAATTGAGCCGCTATAAACATAGATACACATGCATCGGTCTGATAGTTTGGTTTCCATTCTTTTGGGTATATACCCAGTAGTGGAATTGCTGGGTAATATGGTAGGTTCATTCCCATTCGTCTGAGGATCCTCCATACTGTTTTCCACAGTGGTTGCACAAGTTTTCACTCCCACCAACAATGTATTAGGGTTCCCACTTCTCCACATCCTCACCAGCAGGTGTTGTTGTTTGTGTTTTTTATGGAAGCAGCCAAGATGTCCATCCACAGATGAATGGATTACAAAACTATGGGATATATACACAATGGAATTTTACTCAGCCATAAAGAAGAACAAAATCATGTTCTTTGCAGGCAAATGGATGCAACTGGAAAACATTATGTTAAGTGAGATTAGCCAGTCACAAAGAGTAAAGAAACATATGTTCTCCCTAACATGCGTATGTTAGGGAGTAGATGGGACATAAGAGGGTCCCCAGATGAAAAAGTAGAGACCCTCGATAAACAAAGAAGTAGACTTAACTGAAGGGAATGGATGGGGGGTGGGGGTGGGAGAGCATACTAAGGCACATGATGTACTTACACAATTATATCAAGATCACTCACTGAACTGAACTTGAGAGGGAGGGAGGGTGAGGGAGTGGGGTGGGAATTGAGGATAGGGTCAGATGAGAAATGTGTGCACATTTGTCTTTATCAATTTGTACCTAACAAAAATGTATAAATACAAAGCACAAATTATTACAATAAAAAATAAATAAATAAATAAATAAATAAGCAAAGGTTGTTTTCTTCCAGCTTGATCTTCCAATAGACTTTTCTCTAAATAACCTCATTGTTTCCAAACACAAAATGAAATAAAAATCATCCTCTTAGGACTTCATTTCTTATCATCAAACATAGTCAAAGGATCATACCACAAACAGCTCCACAAGAAGAGTGTCAACAGTGTTTTATTAGGAAAACTATTAGAATAAATGGTTCCTTCCAAGAGAAAACAGTAATTTGAATATTCATGTTTCTAATAGGTTTTGAATTGTCAGCCATCTACTCACTTGTAAATCTAGTATCTCATATATTAAGAAAATTCAAGTATTAAGTATTCTTAGCATTAAGTATTTACATATATTAAGAATTATAACTATTATGTTTTTATAGTTAAATGGAAATATATATTTTTGTCTTATTTTTATTTATAAAACTGAAACAATAATAGTAAACTATTTTGAAGAGATATGAAATTAAATAAGAATATATTTCATTGTTTTAAGGCAGTGCCTGACACATAACCAATTCTCATGAACTATTCACTATAATGAGATAAAATTTGGATATATATTTAGCCTGCAATATTGAATTATTAAACCCACCTTATATAGTAGATGGTATTAGCCAATACATATTTAAGATGATATGATTCATTTGTATTTTCCTTAAAATTTTAGTATGATGGTGATTTGGAGATGTTTACAAGGCAAGAATTTGAGTGATGATACAAATTCCATGTAAAATTCCCCTTTACTTAAACTATTATAGGAGGCATTATTAATTGCCTTCTGATATATGATTTTCTTTCATTCTTTTTGTAGTAAGTCCTCAGAGTTTTAGCTTTTCTTTTCTTTTCTTTTCCATAAAAGATATATGACATCCCAAACTCCCTTGCAGCTGAGTGAGAAATGTAAATGTGGGTATTATGATATGAAATGAAAGATGTGTGAACTTTCTATGGTAGCCTTAAGGGAAGGATTGTCCCCCTTCCCCTAATTTTTTTTTCTCCTTTATGTGACTAGAATGTAAGCATGATAGTAGAAGTCTGAGCAGCTAGTTGAAACAAGATGTAAAAATTATGTGTTAAAAATGGTAGAGTAACAAGATAAAATAAGCTTGTGTTTTTGATCCCACGAAGCTACAAAACACCTGGTGTTGTTGTTGTATGAAAGAAAAATAAATGTTTCTCATATTGAAGATTTTATATTTGATTTTTGCTATAGTAGCTATGCCTGTATTCTCCAGCTAATAATCAATATTAGGATCTAGCATGCCAACATAGGAAATTTTTATATTCGTCATTTGAACATGTTAGGATAGTATTTTGAGTTTTAAACTTAGTATTTTAAAATTATATCCAGTATTGTCTATTCAATTATGCTTTCCTTCTTGACTGCCATTAATTTAGTGTCAAGTAGAAAAAAAATTCTTGTAATTATTTACCTTATATAATTTATGTGTTGACTAACAATTGTAATTTTTAAAATAGCTTGAAATAGAAAAAATAAAATTAAAAATACTTCTTAAAAGTAGAAAATTTAAAAACTAGACTTTCAACAATACAAATATTTTAAAAGTTAAAAATGCTTTTATTTTTATCTTCCCTAAGAAAGCAGCAATGGATGTGTCTAAATGACAATTTAAAAAGACCTGCAATTCTCACAGGTTATGGGTTTCAGAATTATAAAATTTGCCACATTTCTTTTTAGAATTCAACAAATAGAGGTGGTATTGGGCACCTGTTAAAAAGCAAACAGTGAGAGTACAAGGATGAATTGATGGTATGCATTCTCTCCTCCGAGGAAACACTAGTTCATAAAAGCTTATGAAGAAATACAGAAATTCTGACATATGGGAAGGTAGGGGCTAATAAAGGTATGTAGGAGGTGTGGGGGGGTATTGAGCAGGGAGCAATGGATGTTAGAAATCTCATTAAAACTCACAAATTGCATCACCTATAGCATTTACTAACTATAATTTTCCCTGAGATCTGCATTTTAGTTTTTACAGGTCGTCTAAAGTGGGTTGACAAGTGAGAGGACTTCTATCAAAAGGAACAAAACAAGCAAGCAAACAAACATACAAAAAACAATATTTTCTTTGTTCAGGGCTCTCATAATGCTCAGATTCATAGCCTCTAGGCAATGAGTATTCCCAGTGTCTCAGGCACTTAATATTCACTATTTCTTTTGATCCTCTCAGTAATCCTATGAAACTGGAAATATCCACCCCATGCAAATATTTGAACCCATGGTTACCAGACTCCACTGTCTGTGTGTCTTCTATTATATATTCTTCCATCTTTCTTTGTTTGCCTATTACAGCATGGATCCTATTGCTTAATAAAAACTTGGGTGGGTTAACTGTTCCTTCCTTCCCCGCTGACCTGTCGACAATGGTTGAAACTATATATTACTCACATAGACACTTAATGAATTTTGTGTAATGAAAGAATAGGCCAAGGAAAATTTCAATCTGACAGATCTTTAAAGGAAAGGATGCCTTTGCAAATAAAATCCATCTTTAAACTTCACACTTAAACATACACCCTCAGGATGGTCTGGCAAATACTGTCTTTAGAAAACACTTTCAGCACACAGGAAGTCTACCTCAAAACCTCAAAACTCTCCATTTGTCCCTAAAGTTATTGTGCTTTGATCTTTTAAAAAAGAGTTGTCAATTTTTTTTGTGTGTGTGTGTGGTGTGTGTGTGTGGTACTGGGGATTGAACTCAGGGGCATTCTACCTCCGAACTATACCCCCAGCCCTATTTTTTACTATTTATTTTGAAACCGGGTCTCACTAAGTTAGGGAGGGCCTCACTAGGTAGCTGAGGCTGGCCAAGAACTGGAATCCTCTGGTCTCAGCCTCCCAAATGCTGTGATTACAAGCATGCACCACCACGCCCTGCTCAAATGTGTTGTGTTTTTGATAAGAACATGTTCAGTGCTGGTATCCCATAGCTATTCCCACAGGCTGTGCACCTGTAGTCAAAGCAGATAGGAGAAGGGTATACTGACACCAAAGAACACAAAGACTTTGATATCTATGCTGTGACTCTATATATGAAACTAAGAAATATAAAGCTTGGGCTTGCAAATTATTACTGTATGTTGTATTTGAATAAACACACACATACACACACACACACACATATATGAGAGGGTTCAATAAAATGGATTGTTTTTTCTTTGTTCAATTATACCTTATTTCTTTATTTTCTTCCCCACATTCTTTTAAAATATAAGATTAAAACAGTGTTAAAAGCTTTCAAAGTCTCGTTAGAAAAAGTCATAGTGGCATGAAAGAATATCAAGCTATTTGAATATACAAGTGAATTTAAATTAACTATGATATCTGATGAATGTTTGAATTTGGCTTCACTGCTTGAATGTTTAATATGCAAGGAAATTCATCTAGTCATAACATATATATTTTTAAAACCACTGGATCTATTTAACATTGCTTCCAAAAGATCATATAGTCTGTTATTCTTCAGTAAGAAAATTTGGTTTTAAATTCATTCATCTGGACAGAATAAAATTTCCTTTTTATTAACTCCAGATACTCTTTAGTACTGAATTTCAAACAAAATATTTTCTCATGGAAAACCACTGGGAGACATCTACATATTCTTTTGAATTTATATTTCATATAGGATTTGAAATTGATTCTTTAGAATTGTGCTAGGGTTATGTGAATGTAGCTAAAAACCGTAAATTGAACATTTGTGTCCTTCCTAATTCTGGCTCGTGCTTTTGTCCACCTGAATACACCTAAAAACTGAAGTAAGACATTTGTGTTATTCCTAACTCTTGTTTATACTTTCATCAACCTGAGTATCACAGACTTTCAGCTAACCTGGACTCTAACATACATAGTCAGGGCAAGCAGCTAGCCAGCTTTGACGTCCTACCAGATATGCAGGTGATGTAGGTTAGAGAGTAAGAACTCTGAAAAAGTTATTACACAGAAAGATGAAGTAAAAAAAATTAGGTCATGACTGCAGCCAAAAAAAAAAAAAAAAAAAAAAACCAAAGGAAAAGGCAAAGGTAGAATATGGAAGGTACATGAGACAAAGGAAGTCATTAGGAAAACTGCCAGTTCCTTTCACTGGAGACCTTGGGGGAAGTGCTTTATCATGCCTAATGACAGGTAACCTAAGCAGAGTCAGAACTAAATGTGAAAGGTTTATCCTAAATTGAATGAAACAATAATGAAAGAATCTTACATTTTATTACTAGGTAATATGTCCCCTACAGAATCCGGACTGATTCACAGTATTGTAATTCCATTAGGGATCAAGTCTTCAATATGTTTTCCTCTTTAGGGGGATCTGGCTGTGTCAATGACACAAATGGTTCTAAGTTAAGTGAGGTCCAATGATGGTTGAAAATAAAATGTTTAAATTGTCTCTTTGGTACCAGATAATTAGAGTATATGCACTATGCTCTTCTCAAATTGATGATTAAAGTTGTCAAAACTAATTTATGCATATAGATATAGTATCTGATTTTGAATGTTTCCAAATTTCAAACTGACAAAACACATACACACACACACACACACACACACACACACACACAAAACCTTATGAGTAATAGTATGGCTTAAGACGTAATTTCATGATGTGCCATTCAGTCTACTTTTCTTCTATGTATAACAAATCATTTCGGTTTTGCAACAACCCCATAAGATAGGCTCTAATGTCATCCCAATTTACAGGTGAGAAAAGTGAGTCAAGTTGAGTTTGCATGACTAATTAGCTGTGGAACTGGTAACTAAACAATCTTGCTCCTGGGTCCAAATACTAATACAGTAAGCACTGCTATTACAAATGTTTGTTTTTATGCTGATAAATATTGAAGAAACTCTCGGCACTTCTGCTGTATTGTTCTACCTGGGAAGCCTGCTCAAAATTACAATTGTCCTCTCTTATCTATACTTTGTCTTTCCATGTTTTCGGTTACTTTCAAACAACTGCAATCTGAAATTTTTAAGCAGAATGACCTGTAAATAAGTGTTAAATTGATAAATTTTAAAATGTGCCCTGGACTGAGAATTGTGATGAGATCTCGAGTTGTCCACTTGGTCCATTTCTACTAGGACATTGGTCATCCCTCTGTCCACACAGCCAGGCTCATCTGCTACTGCTCCCTAGTCACTGAGTAGCCACTGGGTTAGTGGATGTGTCACTGTGGCCTCGTAGTGCATATGTGTAGTGTTTGATACCATCGGAGGCTTCAGGCAGCTACTTGCTACCTCAGAACATAGTGGGGAATGACTGCATTTCTACTAATAACTTCTCCACTGTCTTGTTCAGACAACAGTTTAATGTCCAAGTCTTTTTCTCACTAAGGTTTGCAGTGAGCCCCTTTGTTCAAACCTGGCTTTGCCTCCATTGCCTGTGTGATTTTGAGCTATTGCTCATGTCCTTCATGTCTCATTTCCTCATGCGTAAAATAAGGACTGTAATATCCACTTTATAACTAGAATCCATAGAGTTCTATGAGAATGAAGCCAGTTAGTCTATACAAAGTGCTCAGAATAGTGTCTGGCATGAAGTAAGTACCAATTAAGTGCCAGCTATTACAACTCTCATTATTGTTTGGCAGTCCCTCTACTCATTTCATCCTCCTTTTCTCTAATGCCATGTGGCCTTTATCTGTCTTATTATTGTATAAAACTTCGATAAAATCTTTAAGGCTTCTGTTTAGTTTTTGCAACAACCAGGATAGAGACAATGGGGGAAAATCCCTAAACACAGAATTTAAAAAATATTACAATATAACTATGATGTATTTTTCCTTCTATATGCAATTGACGAAATAGTTCCAAGGTGGATATGGTGCAAAATATTCAACTATTGAGAACTTTTGACTGTCTTGACTGCCGAACCCCATACCAGAATCATCAATGGCAGCTTCTTAGCTGTATCCTTTTCAGATGGCTTGAAGGATTTAAAAAAGGAAAAGTCAGTGTATTTGGAACAAAGAAATTTAAGGCTTGGCAATCATTGCATTTGAAAAAGTATCTAAAGAAGTACATTTACTAAGTGAACCCTGTTTAAACAACACAAAATAAACATTTTTTAAGTCAAGGAGAGAAGGAAAAGCAATAATGGAATCTCCCCAACTTGCTCTTGCTGCTTTGAATTTTGCTGACAACAGAAGCTTTTCAGCTGCTGATCATAAATAGCCTAAAATCTTATTTTAAGCTTGAGTCCACAACAAGAAAAATCACTTAATACTCTGTGCTACAATGCTCACAGACACCTTGGAACTTATGTGAGCTGCAAGACTTACTCCTCCAGTAACACACCATAGCATGGAATGAATGAGAAAATAATTTGTACACCAAATACAAGTGGACACAGTAATGAGGCAGAAGGACTTATTTAAACTGGAAAGCCCCAGACACAGAATAAATAAGCGTCTTGGCAGTGGAGACTGGGACAGACATGAGTGCATGTGGATTTGGGAATGTGCTTCCCTGCCGGAAATCATTCAATTATCAAAATTCTTTCCCCCTGAGACTTACAAACAGAAACCTTGGCCCATGCTCAAATATTAAACATTAATGATGGTCTCCTGATGTTTAAAGAGGAGAAGGAAAACCATGGCTCACTTTAGCTGTTAAAGGAACAGTTGTGAAGGAACTTTGGATAGATTTTGGGGGGGAAATGTTATTGATATCAGCTCGCAGCTTTGTTTTTCTAGTAAGATGGAAAGAATTTCTACACACTTTCAGTTCTTTTTTGAGATAAATGATCCTTTGTTTGCTTTTATGATGGCTATGTGATTTACTCATTCATTTAGCAAATCGTTATTAATACCCACTGATTTTTGGACATCATAGAAAATTCTGGGGCACAAGGGTAAAAGATGACAGAGTTTGTGCTAAAATAGGCAATATTCTAGAGGAAAAGACAAAAAAAGAGAATAAAATACAAAAATGATTACTTTTAACTAAGGAACAAGGAAAAATCAAACAGAAGATTGAGAGAAAGGATAATAGAATAAGGCATTTTATAGATGTGAATGTTGTTTGCATATATGAAACTCACTATGACATACAATTACATCAGTCAATAAAAGTAAAAAAATATAAAGTAGAAATTTTGTTGAGAGTTGGGATTTTATTCAATTTTGGATAGAGAATTGTCAAATGGTTTTGAAAGAGAAATATTGTGACCCAATATATAAAGTTCACTTTTGCTTCTGAGTGAAGATGCATGGTAGGGCTTATAGAAGGAGTGAAAGCAGGGAGACCAGTTAATCTTTTGGTTCAGTGAACTGGATAGAAACATGAGGACGGCTTGATATAATGGGGACAAAATAGAGTGAGATAAAACCTCAACTTCAAGAAATATTTTCAAAAGTCAATAGGACTTGCTGAGGAATTAGGTGTAGGCAAGGTGATGGAAAGACAGGAATCTTAGATGGTTCTCAGATTTCCAGTCTGCATGATTGGGTATATAGTATTCTATTCTGTTTACTGGATGGTACAAGATTTTATGGGGGGGGTGGTGTCAGGTTTAGGAGAAGGGGAAGAGAAAGGGCTCCATTTTAAACACACTGCAGTTTAGACTCTTATGAAACACCATAGTAAAGGAATAAAATGTTTGTATATGTAAAATACTCTTATAAATCTACCTGCTTCTAGTCTTTCTTCTATCAGAACTTATTTCGTGATAGATGCAATTTATCCAACTTTTATAAAATGTACTCAATTAAAACAAACACACAAACAAAAACCAAAGACCAAAATTATTGTTGTTATTTAAGTGGGAGGTAGTCATATGAGGATACAATTTTGACCAATGAATTGTACTGGGAAGCTGCTGCGTGAATTTTGAGAAAAGTCCTTTAAAAGGTGGTGACAGCCAGCACCTGTCCTTTTACATGGTAAGAGGGCTACTATGTGTCCTGACTTGTTTGGAAAATGCAAGTCTAATTTCAGACTTAATTATGAATGCTTCCCCTCTTACTTTCAAAACCATCTCATTTTAGGATAATAATTTACATAGTCACCACTCCTATCACTCTTCTTTTCATTTTCTCTGGCACTTGGATGCAACACTGTATTTTAAACAATCATTTTGTGTCTAATTATAAGGAAAAATATCAGATAATTAGAAGGATTTTAGTTCTGCTAGGTTTGTTTAAGAGCACCAGGCTTTATTCTGTATATTGTTATACAATAGAAAAACTTAACATACTATATTGTATAAGGGTATGTATTTGTTTTTATGTGACTAACAGACTTGTGAGTTTGTAGCTTAGAAGAGGGGCCTCAAAATAAAACACAATTTTGAATGCCATCAAAATAAATATAGTTTTATGAGGTACAATGACAGCCTTTGGATAGAAAAAAACAACTAGCAACAAATTTGAAGATGGAACAAGTACTTAAAGATTGGGGGAAAAAAGGTCCAGAAATTTTTTAATTTTTAAGTTATCTGGCAGTATTAAAATGTATAATATATATATATATATATATATATATATATATATATATATATATATATATAATATGTGTGTGTGACCGTTTAAAAAATCTTATAGAGCCGGGCGTGGTGGCGCACACTTGTAATCCAAGCATTCGGGAGGCTGAGACCAGAGGATCCAGGTTCGCGGCCAGCCTCAGCTACCTAGTGAGGCACTCCGCAACTTAGCAAGACTCGGTTTCAAAATAAAAGACTAAAAAACAGGGCTGGGGGTGTAGCTCGGAGGCAGAATGCCCCTGAGTTCAATTCCCAGTACTGCAAAAAAACAAACAAACAAAGAAACAAACAAACAAAAAACCAAACAGATGGGTGGATTACAAAACTATGGTATATGTACACAACGGAATTTTACTCAGCCATAAAGAAGAACAAAATCATTTCATTTGCAGGGAAATGGATGGAACTAGAAAGCATTATGTTAAGTGAGATTAGCCAGTCACAAAAAGTAAAAAATCATACGCTCTCCCTAATATGCGGAAGTTAGGGAGAAAATGGAACATAAGGATGAGTGTAGATGAAGAAGGAGCAAAGAATGTGACTTCACTGAAGGTGATGGGGTGGGGGGAGGGTAACACCCTAATGCACATGATGTACTTTCATAATCATATCAAAGTCAATCAGTATACTGAACTTGAGGAGAGAGGGAGAGGGAGTGGGGCAGGAATTGGGGAAGGGTTAAATGAGAAATGTGTGCATGTATGCCTTTAACAGCTTGTATCTAACAAAGATGTATGATTGCAATGCACCAATAAAGAAAAATAAAGAAATTCAGTCATTCATGGCTGTTGAATTACATAAAAAGCAGGTTGGGTAATAAATTTTACATTAAATATTCATGTGACTGAAAATTTCAGATTTTTCTTGAGAGACTTATAACTGGCTTTTAATGAAAATTTGAAGAAAAAGACTAGTATTTTGTGAGATTGCAACTATATTATATAGCCTATATAATAATGTATATTTGGATGACTGAACTTTGTAGGTATAGGTTAACCTACATTAATTTCTTGTCATATCTTTGAAATAATTAAACATTTAATAATTGAACATCTTAGTACCCGAATTGGACTGAATGGGTGTTCCCACCTCAAATTCATGTCTTACAGGAATCTATGAATGTGATCTTTCTTGAAAATCAGATATTGTAGATGCAATATGTCATACTGAATTAAAGTAGGTGTCCTGACCAGTGTGCTAAGAAGGAAGAAGTTCTGACACACAGCTAAGACACAGAGAGAACTCCATGTGAAGACAGAATCAGAGATTTGACCCAATACTGTCATAGACCAAGGAATGCCAGAGATTAGCAGCAACCCTTAGTGACCAGAAAGAAACCTTCAGAGGGTGTACAGTCCTTTTAACACCTAGATTTTGGAGTTGTAGCCTCTGTAACTAGGAGAGAATAAATTTCAATTGTTTAAACCACCTAGTTGTGGTAATTTGTTACCTTCCCAGGAAACTAATACTCCATGTAAAAATAACTAAATAGTAATTATAGTATAATAAATATAATAGCAGGTTACTGCATAAATGTATCAGGTATTATGATAAGTCAGAATTGGAAAAAAATTCTTATAAAATTACTTATGACTCTATTCATACTATAAATATAGCCAAAAGTGGTCTTATTTTTAATTTTTTTTTTTTTTGCAGTTCTGGGAATTGAACACAGGACATTCTACCTCTGAGCTACACCCCCAGCACCATTTTTATTATTTATTTTGAAACAGGGTCTCACTAAGTTGCAGAGGCAAAATTTTTATTGTCAGTTTATAAATCATAAAATATACCTGGCACAGATACACACAGTTACACAGACAAGTCCATCCCATTAATCCACAAATTTTCACATTGCTCCCTGGAGAGATGTCTAACATTGAATTACATTTGGGCTCTCTCAAACATCCTGGGCCATGAAACTGGCCTGCAAGACATGTATGACCTTACAATTATGACCTAAGTATGTTAGGACATTCAGAATTATGCATATACTATATGCTTTTTAAATTAAAAAACACATTCACACTTGTTTATATTCTGTGCAGAAATAGTCATGCATTCATTTCTATCTACAAGGCACCAAAATAACCATTATATTCAACATAAATATATTAATAGCAGTGTGAGGACCAAGAATAAGTTGCTTGACTAAATTTCCTAAATATTTTAATAATCCACATTAATGCTAAAGTACACAGCCAGACAGAACCAGAAAGCTATTCACATGGTAACACTGTCACTAACAGTCTCCAGATGTGCCATTAGAAGACTCCTAGGAAAACTCCCAATGGCTTGGGCATTAAGAAGAACTGTATGCTAAGGTAAATATCCTCTGGAGTGAATGAGGGGCATCCTCTGTTCTCACAAGAATACATTTTAGTTCTTGTGACACAAGAATGAGTTCTAACTCATCACCGAAAAATTTTAAAACAGTGGCATTGAAGATATGTGAAGGAGCTGTTGGGTCTAGGTACCTTGTTAGACTTCTTGCTAGACGACTTCTGGATTGCTGACAAAAATAATGGATGGGATGCCTACTTGTGTTCTTTCCATTTAAGGTGGCCTCAAAGGCTTGTGGGAATTCTTCTATTTCAATTAAAAAAAAAAGCAGATAACAACGTTAAAAGTTAAAGGGGAAACAAAAGACAAAATTGAGTTGGTCTTCAGACTAAGTCTTTATAATCTATGAAATTCCAGCAAGTACTAAATTTTAATGAAGAAGGCAAAAATGAAAGAAGGCAGACACTGAGTATACCTTAGACTCTGAGACTGGAGTCTCCCTCACTCATCTGTCTGATGAGCATTCTATCTAACTGAGTAGCTCGCATGTGTAACCCATATGGATTTTTTTTTCAAGTGATTAAAGCAGAGTGCGACTACTCAGTAATTCTAGTTCTTGTCTTATTTTGTGGTTTGGGTTGCAATGTGGTTTAACCTTCCTGCAATTCAATTTTCTGGTGTGCTTTGTGAGGAATCATTACCCACCTGGCAAGAAAGCTCTAGAGTGATTTTTTTCCTGTTTTATTTATTTTCTTGAAATGCTTTCCTGACATTAAGCTTATGTCTAGACTTGGGAAATCATCCACTCTGTAGGTTCAGAAGCACTGTATCTACAATTAATGTAGAATTGATTATTCTTGAAACATCTGACTATTTAGCCATACATGTATTCACAGGTATGAATCAATAACATTAACTCTAACATGAATAATATTGCTATTCTTCATATTTATACTTACTCTATTCTAATCCTAACTACTACTTTATGTAATAGGAATTTGGGATTCTTTTTGGTTTCTTCTTTTATTTGCAATATTTCCTTAGGCTTTTCAAATGTATTTTGGTACTTCTCAATATCTTTTTCCTTCCTCTAATTTTTGACTAAAATCTCTGTTCCCCCTGCAGAAAGGAAATACACACAATCAGGTCAGATTATAATCATGGTTGCTGTAGTACAAGTGGATGGTTGAAACAAGATTGAAACTAACAGAGATGATATTTGTTCCAGCAAACCTAGAAAAGCAGTAGGAAAAAATAAATTTTTTTTCTGACATGAATTATAGTACCGTGTTATGAAAGTAGCAGTGAACTGTGAGAAAAAAAGGCTTAATATGTAATCAGTTTTCTCCATCACTATGGGACTTTGAGAAGTCTCATTCACTATCTGAGCTCCCCCCAGAAGAAGTAAGCTCCTCTCATTAGAAAGCAAAGTTCATGAAAAACAAAAGCATAGTACATTTTCTCTGTGGTATACCCTAGTGCTCAGAGCCATGCCTAGCAAATTCTAGTAATTTTATACATGCTTGTTGAAGCAGTGAGGGAATGTACTCCACTTTTTTCATCTGCAAATGGCCATTATAATGTTACACATGGGATGCATATTCAAATGATAATCAAATGACACAGAAGACATAAAAACAACAACTAGGACATCACAGTAAATAGAGTTTCAATATGCCTTTCAAATTGAAGAAGAAAAATAGCCTCTACATTTGTTGGGCAATGTACAGGATATTTTCTATCTCATATACCAAAATATAGTGGATGAATTGAATGTGTATGTCTCTAAATCATATTAAAAGAGGATGAAAAAGTAAGTTGCTCCTTTCTCACTGTTTTTTTCTTTCCATGTTCCCAGATGCAGTTTAGCCTTAAGACAAAATGGTATTGTTCTTATAGTTGATTTTACTGCTGAGCTATGTAATTTTCTGAGGCAGCATACATGATTACATTAGGCAATCTATTTGAATTGTCAATAAAGTAATATTTATATAAACAAAACAAAATTATCCTACATTTTAATGATTAGTGTTACTGTGTTTTCTAGCTTATTCAGTAAAAACGAATTATTGCTCTGGAAATAGAGAAACACACATTTACACACACTCTCTCTTTTGTAGTGGTTGTATATGAAAGGAGAGTTAAGTAGTCAGAACTTACTCTCAAAACTGTATAATGTAAAATATTAATCATTTATCAGTCTCCCCACTTCCTCTTCCCCCCTCCCCAACCCACACTGACAGCAGGAAGGAGTGCATTAAGAGAATGGGTTCCCCATAAGCCAGAGAACATCTGCCTCAAAGCTGGGTTAGGATGGAGTCTGGATCATCTCCTCAGCAAGAGTTGTTCATGTGGAATATAAGAGAGTTATGCAGTTTAGCCTGAGGGTTCTTTCAGGATTCAGGATGCATATATGATAGACGTTGTAATAAAACAAGCATCATTGGGCACACCAGTAATCTGCATTGAGTAAAATCTTCTGAGTATAGAATTCATACACAATTTACATTCTACCATTTATTCTCCCTTTTAACTCCATGAATCATGATGATAACAAAGGGCTAAGGACAAGGGGTTCTTCTGTCCACTCATTTTAAAATGACTTTCTGCATTTTCTTTTGGATCTTGTGTAAAAGCAAACAATACTTTCTATTCTTTGGTTCTAATTAGGAAGAATCGCCTTTTACTCCCAGTCTACAGACACATGGTTCATATATTCATTACCAACCTCACATTTTAAGGCAGTTTCAGCAGACAAGACTTCAGAGTATAATTAATGGAAACAGCCTGGCCATTTTAATGCAGTTGATTAAAACCATTGGGAGCTAGCTGCAGGTTAGTATTAACAACAACAACAACAAAAAATAGATACTGTTTGTCTGAAAGGAGTAGCTCTTCAATAAATGAAGAAGGAAGAAAAATAACAATGTTAGTATTTAATTGATATTTGAGATAAAACTCACTTAATAAAGCAGATGAAACAGTAAATACTAAGAAAATAAGATTCCAGACATGTGTGAACTTACCTAAATTCTGTCATCAACATATTTGATGAACTCAGAATAAGACTTGAATTTGTAAAATGCCTTACAGGTTACATAATAATTGAAACCCACTTTCTTTTTGTACTTTTTTTTTTTTATGATAACCTAGTGGTGGAAGTCAGGCATATAAATAAGTATAATCATTTTTAAAGAGAAAATAGAGATGTCCCATTTTTTAAATTGAATTCTAGAATATTCTGACATGAGAGCTTAAGGTGCACCTTGTGTCGTGCACTATAGTAGGTAGTGAATCTTTAAATAAAATAGATATGTCTTTGTCATCTCTGCATTTCTAGATTTTAAGTTCAAGTTTGGTGCTTGGTATTCAGTAGTTTTAGTTAAATCAGTTAATGTACCTAGACACAGTCTTACTTTGTAGGTACAACTGGTCTTTTTCATAAACAGGTTTTGTCTTTCCAAACAACAGTTTCTAAGGCTTATGGCATATATTAATTGTCACTTTCCAGAAAGTTTAAATTCATCATCCTTTTATAATATTCCTGGGGGAAATAACCTATTAATGAACAAACATTAAAACAGATTGATTTAAATTGTGTTTACTTAAGCCCACTTTTAGACTGCCAGTCTGATAATTTTGGCAACTGGCACATTAGGGTATAAACTTTATTTTTAGACTCATGATTGATTTCTATTAAATCTAGAACATGACTGGAAATACTAGAATTTATCACACCTCCAGGGAAAGAAAATCCTTAAAGACCTCATTTGCTAAAAATATCTAATTATACTCAGAAGTACAAATTTAAGTTGACTCTCTGGGACAGGGATGGAGTAAACTGGCAGATCATGAAATAGTCATATAAATTGGAACTGTCAGTCTTTCAGCCAGCCAGTATTAGGTCATCAAAGAATCCCTGGTTGGTTCTGCTGCGTCACAGGAATCCCTCCACCTTCTGGATCAAGGTTAGCTAGTCTGCTATAGGATATACTGAACAGCTTCTAGTTTACAGAAGTTATTCACCTTCTATTAGCTCCTTTAACCCCCACGTGATATATTGAAGTAAGCAGGAAAGAGAATGTTACTCTCATTTTATAAAAATAGAGAAAAGCTCAGAAAAATCCAAGGTACCCATTGAGGCAGTGGTTGAACTGATACCAGAACAGTGGCTTTCCTATGCTTTTCTTGCTGTATACTATGGTATGAACAAATATTCCTTTTCTACTTGGATGATTGGCAGAGTCATTCTTCTAAACTAAAAATGTTGACTAGAACAAGAATTCATGACAGGGAAGCAGTCACATTAGATTCAGACTTGAGCCTTTTTTAAAAGTTTTATTACATTGAATTTTATTTTTAATATGATTTTATCTGTGCATTATAGTCTCACATCATAATGTAAATCATGTTGACAGTGACATGCACATAGCCCTTAGTGTCCCCTCTCTTGATCCTCCCCTTACCAGTACAGAGTACTGAGATTGACACTGGTGTACACATATTCCATAGTAGTAATTCTATGAAGCCCCAGTGACCTAATGGGTAGGATTTGTGCCTTCCAACTCAAATCAGTATGTTGGTTAACATCTAGATAATTTTCAGTCTTTGGGCTGTTTTTACCACTTCACATAAACATTTTTTTTTTCTTTTTCTCTCTTGAAATGTACTTGCCATCTTTAAACATTTAGCTGCAACAACTTCAACCAGATGCTAAATTAAATTGAAAAAGCTTCCTCTGCATATCTAATTTTATATCCTTGCTACAATTTTTATACCTACAACTGCCTCCTTTTTATTTTCTTCCTTGCTGCGTTTTTAACTACTTGATATTTGACTAATATGCTATCAATTCAATACTCTCTCTTCAGAGAGATGATAGTGTACATATGTGAAATATTTCTTAATTCATAAACACACAATCAAATATCTATTTATATTCTAAAACTGTGACAAAGTATGAAAATGCAATTGTGACATTTGGAAATTTACTTTGTAGCTTCTTCATTTAAAAACTTGAAAGTATAATTGACATCATGTTGTTTTTTTTCTACCCCATTTTAACCTGATTTCAGCAATGTACATTTCTAAGTGTGTGTGTGTGTGTGTGTGTGTGAGAGAGAGAGAGAGAGAGAGTTACTGGGAATGAAACCTGAAACCCAGGGACACTCTGCCACTGAGTTACAAGTCAGGCCTTTTTATTTCTTATTTTGAAATAGCATCTTGCTACTGAGGCTGGCCTCGAATTTGCAATTCTCCTGCCTCAGCCTCCTAAGTAGCTGGAATTACTAGCATGTACCACCACATCTGGGCCAGTTTGTTTTTGAATACTAAAGATCACACTAAGATTTTAATTTAATGCTGTCCACACCAGTGTTAATATTTTGTGTGTCATGTTGCAGTAGCACTAAGGGCTTCAGTGTAAATTTCTCCAGAAATTAATTACCATCTTGGCCTGAAGTACAACTTGGGATTCACTACTTAGCTCCCGAGGCTAATGTTTAATCTCTTAAATATTCATTTCCCTCAGATATATAAACATAGACAAGCACAGAGTTTGTCAATTCAAAATGTCAAAGACTGATCTACAAACACAAACTCTTCATTAAAGAATGTGTAGATGTTGCTTGACTTGTAGTAGAGTTTTATCCTGACAAACCCATCCTAAATTAAAAGTATAGTTTCAAACATATTTAATCCAGCTAATCTACTGAATATTATAGCTTAGAAGCACAGTGTAGAGCATTGGTTGGCTATCTTCATGATTAGGTGGTTGACTTTGAACTATAACTGGCTGTCATGGCTAGCTGTATCAGATGACATAAAGTTAGCCTGAGAAATTATCAAAATTCAGAATTCAAAGTATAGTTTCTACTGAATGTATACTGCTTTCTTACCATGGTAAAATGGAAAAATTATTGTTAGAGCCATCTGAATCTGTTATGAAATTGTCCAATGATATTATAACATTGGACAAGGCACTGGAGATAGAGAATACTGAAAACACTAGGGTTTCACCTAGGAATAAATTTTAAAAAATAGTGTTCACCAAGGAGACATTTGTGGTAACACTCATGCACGATTTGAGAGGTGTGATGCCACATAGAGATACTTTTATTGGATAGTAGAGAAAACACTACTTGTGTAACTTATCAACTTTAGATTTTGACACTAATCTTTAATATTCAAAGCACAATTTGTCTTAAAATGCCTCCCTTTGCATGCTGACCTTCACTTTACTAATAAAGCATGATGGTCTACACCCTAGTCTCTGAGGAAGAAAATCAAATAAGACAGAAGTGTTGAAAAGGACTTTTTCAACTGTATACGATAACCATGCTTCATTAGCAGGTGTTATTTCTTTTAGGCCCCGGAGGCCAGAGACATATCTAACTTCACCTTTGCCTCAATGGTTTATAAGGATTTAAAGAGATATTAGAATACATAATTAGAAATGAACAGAAAATTTAATATACAGCAATGTACTGTATTTGTTTATATATCCACACACATTTAAGTTCTGGAAATTGTATTCAAAGAGTTGATTTAGCTGAAATCTAATTTAAAGCTACCTTAATTATGCAACCAAAGAACTCCTGGGAATTATGTATTAAACTACTCCAACTTCTTTATCATAATTATCACATTATTTCAAATGTGCTTTGGAAATTCTATACTTGGTACTTTGTAGTAGAGCTCAGAATTATCCTACTAGTTCTGTCAGAATGTAGTATTCATTATTTTAATATATAATAAGTATATATATATGTCTATGTTAAATATTCATGTATGTATGTTTGTATGCAAGTATATTATCTGAGATATCAAAATTTTATGGAAAATAATTTTTGAATGCCTTTGAGTCACACAACTTCAGAATTTCAATGTCATTAATAAAAATATATAATCTATTATTTGCCAAGAAACTCTTCCTTTTTATAAGTTTTAACTGAATTTAGCTTATATCTTATTTAAGGAAGTTTGGCTATTATGGTGGGGAACTTATTCTTTTAATTACAAAGAGTTTTACAAACAGTGTTACACGCTGAATCTAAAAACAGAGATAATCCAAAGGGATGAGATTTTCAAGTGAGCAGTGTAGTAATGTTGCCTGCTGCTCTTATGAACAGGACTAGTGATAAGTCACAATGAACTTCAACTTCAGAGAAGTGAATAATCACAATTTTATTTAAAATGGAATATTGAACTATCTGGAATCATGTATTTAATCTCAAAACAAATCAAAATTCTGAACTGTAGAATAATTTGCAGCATAAAAATTTAATTAAAATACATTCATAATAATTTATATATAATTTATTAGAATAAAAATGAACTCTGCTTAACTCTAGATTTAATACCAATTTTCTCTTACTAAAGGTAAAAGAAATAACAGAAAGCAAGTTATGTTCATACTATTTATACATTTCATCCTCTGAAATTACTATTTTTATTGCTTTTAACCATTATACAGAAGAACCATTATACAGAAGTGAAGCTATAAAGAATTTTTCTCTGTAGTAAAGACCTGGATAATAGTGAACGGATCTGTTTGATTTAAAATTGATTTTAAGGATTAATTGACTTTAGAGGAACAAAGTTTTTTTGTTTTGTTTTGTTTTTGCATGTTACTTTGCTATTTGGGCAAACTAAAGAAATCAAAATATGAACACTACTTTGTAGAGTCCTGTTTTGTATTATGGAGAAGAACAGCTGCAGGAATATGCATTCTATTTTATTTTCATTTTCAGAACTAAATTGCTGGTGAATATAAAACTAATAGTATCTGATACTATAAAGTGGGTTACATATTTTCAGCATAGTGATTTTCAAACATATTGTAAGTAATAAAAATATGTTTTTCTTCCAACATGCATTTTTAAGACTATCTTCTTGAGAGCTTATATTAAATCTGATTTGCAATAGTTTCTATCTCCCAAAATGTCTTATAGGGCATTTTGACCAAAGGTGCTTAAATGATTGGTCAGACTGCACAGTTATTAAGATTTAATTTACCTGCAAAGGATATTTATAACATCCTTTTGTATAAAACACAAGGGATTGTGTTCCAGATCTGAAAGGGAATTCAAAATTAGTTTAATGAAATAGTATATAATTTCATCAATATGTAACTGAAGAAATTCTATTCTACTTGGTGTGAGAATAATTATGAAGTGAATGGAGTTTCCTAAAGTTATTTCACTTCATAGTTGACCTACTGAGATTGGCACTATGATTCACTCAAGATTAGAAAATACCTGTTTGGATAAACATGAAGTTTGTATTTTATCTGAGATTCTGAGGAGAGACGAAATAATTAAGGATCTTCTCTAATTATATAGGGCTGTACAAATCTAAAAAGAATGTGTTATTGGTTAAAAAGTCAGGCTAACTCTGATCTGTGAGAGAACAAAACAACTAAAAGAAAACAAAAATACATACATGCTCTGTCATGATTTCAATATAGAATGTTCTCTGTAGAGCTCTTGTGCTGATGTTCAGAGTTGATATAATTAAGTTATGAAAGTTTTGATCTTATCAGTGGATAAATCTATTGAAATATATTTACTGGGTGGTAACCTGAGCAGGTGGGGTGTAGCTAGAGGAGTTGGGTCCCTGAGGGTGTGGTATTGGACTATGCTTGTGTCTTTGAATCCGATTGCTTGTTCTCTTTTGCTCCTGGCTCACATGAATTGATAGCAGAGCCTTGCTCTCTCCTCCTCTCTTCTTTACACTGCCATGCCCTGAACTCCCCCAATGCCTGTCTGACATGGACTGAACCCCTTAAATCTCTAGAACTGTGAGCAAATGAATCTTCTTTCCTCTACATTGTGTGTGGTCATGCTTATTGTGTCACAGTAGTGAGGATATCACAAGAAACATGCCCTGATGGGTAGAATTCTCTTGGTAACACCTCTGATATTCACAAACCAATACAACCTTTGAAGTGTGTTCTCTAAGGGAGAGTTTTTAATCACTCACTCAAGTCTCTTTGCTCTAGAAAAAGAGCAGGAAGTGGAGGACTCTTTAGCTCCAAATTCTCATTGCCATTTTCTCTAATTGCATCTAAGTAAATTGGGAAATGAAAACTGAAAAGAAAGGGATTTTGGTAGATAATTTTAATATTCCTAATATTAGTGCTAGAATTTCAATCATCTTGAATCCTTGGGGAAATAAAAGGTAAAGTCACCATGAAACCTTCATTGATATGTAGTGCAAGAAAAGACACACAATAGTTGTTTTTAATTAATCTTGTGTTAATATTTTTGAAGCTGTTTGTTATTTCATAAACAAAGCTATTTATGAAAAAGTGGTTTTCTGGGCAAGAGCTAAAGGAAGAGTGAAATTGAATTGAAGTAATGGGAATAAAAAGATAAACAGACAAAAACATTCTGCAAATAGAAGTAACAAAGCTTAAATTATTGCAGGTTATTTATTTGAAAGAGAAACAAAGTTTATTAAATCTGCCCTACATGAAAATATTTTCCTTTACTATAAAAAGAATCAATATGCTATTTATATTTTATAAATGTGATAATATAAAGAAGTACTGATAGAATATAACATAATGAAGTGTAAAGTTGTTTGACAATTTGGGAATTCCAAGAGGACAGATAGCTGTTAATCTTTCTGAAATGTTAGAGATGGAGGAACCTATAATATTGATGAAACTAACTATACTTAAAGGGCCAAATTTGAGCCAGAAATATTCACTGATAATAGGAAATATTATACAGCTTTAATGACTGTTTTTATTTTTTAAATCCAAGATTTCAAATTGGCATTCTACGTTGTTAAACAATAGTATTTCATTTTTCCAACAGGATTGCTTTCATACTCTTTACTACTATCGATTTCATATCTTCCCTTTCTTCAATTTTCTTACAACTACTTTCAATCTGCACTTTCAGTTTAGGAGACGGTTTTCAACTTTTTGAGAAAATAGAAGCCATCAACTAGAGAACATTTTTATTTTCTTGAAATCAAATCCACTAACTTGTACTCCAATTTCTTCCTGTTAGAAAAAACAAGACCAGCTCCTCCATACATGCACTGAATTCCATTCTTCCTGTTTCTTCAAGGACATTGTCTTCTGGTATTTCCCTCTGTATAGTCCATCAATATTCTTCTTGTTTTGCATATCTTCTTTTGATTGTTTCCTCTCTTCTCTTCCTCCTTAGATTTATTTCCTTTTACTTCCTCCCTCCCGCATAAAACATTACAAAGAATGTACAAACACTCTTTAATGGCAAATGGCAAATAATAGCTAATGAGATCACATCCAGTCAGTTCTAGCAGTCGAAAACCTGTTAGTCACTTTTATTCCACTTCTTTGACTTCTATTTGTCATCAAGTCACTGCCTCCAGTCCATGTACTTTTCCCCACTTCCAAAGTACCATTAGTCCAAACAACCACCAGAAACACTTAACTGTTCTCTAATCTTCCATACTCACCTTATTAACATAATGATTTTAATTTCATCAATGCCAAACTTGAGATCATATTGCTGCAAAGCTATGTGCCATGGCTTGATTTGGTTCTCTAACGCTTGTTCACTGTGTTTTTTGAAATCACTGGTTTGAGGTCATCTTATATTAATTGGAGACAGTTTAACATGGCAAATATTTCCCATTACAGTTCCTTTGCATATTATATTTTCTCTATATGTAACAGTACCCTTCCCCACTTCAGTCTCTCACATAGCTAGTCTTTCTGAATTCAAATATATGTTTCACTAAGCATATTTTCTGAGATTAAGTGGATCTCATTATATGCCTTTATCACAACTGATCTTTTATCTCTTTTTTCTCTCTCTTACTCAGTTATATGTTAAGCTATTTACATAACTTTTTATCTTCTTCCCCTCATTATATGTTAAGGTCTCCAAAAGATAGAAACTATGTCTTTTAGTTCAGTGTTTTTTCCCCATATCTATTACAATGTCTGGCATATAGGTACTTAATAAATGTGTGTTGAAACAATTACTACTAAAAACATGTTTCTTAACCCAGGAATAACTCAGAAAGCATATTTATAGCCCTCTTTGTTATAGATGATGAATCTCTCTGTGTCTGGCTAAAATTTTCTAAGAACATCTTGAGGCTTCTGATAGAAAATACAGAATAGCATTACTACTTGCTGATAGGCATGGCTGGGATATTTAGGGATAGACAACCCTGGCACATCAAAAATTAGTCTTTAGAGGTATGAGATATTTGGCACTAATTAATAATATCAGTTATATTACGGGGTGACATTATGAGGGTTTATTTTCTGTCTCTACTAGAAACTTTGATTATTATGTCAGGTCAATTAAATTTGTGAGAAAGGAGGTTTCTTGGTTTTTTTGGCAACAGAGTATGGAGGAAAACACGTTAGAATAAGAATACTTTGGTTTAAATGTAAATACTACTTTTTAACCACAAAGCCCACAAAGTTATTTCTTATAGAAATACTATTCATAATCATATTAGGCCCAAATTACTTCATAGGTTTTTTTGAGATTATCATATCAGGTAATATATATTAAATTATCTTTCAAATCATGCAATGTAAGCGTAATGTGTAATTGTTTCTATTATCTTTTCATCACGATAGAATTATTTCTATTTTCTTACAGAGAGGAGAGTGGAATTCAATTTCTAAATTTGAAAAGCAGATTTTTACTGACTTCCAGGTCAGAGCTAGAAAATGGTAGTTCCTTATTCATTTATAAATTCAATATGCCAAGCACTGATGAAGCACAATTATACAACTAAAACAAGCATAATACCTGCCCTAATGGAGTTTAATATCTAGTGGGGAAAGATATTAAATATATAAATCCATGTAAAGCAATTACTTACAAATGTTTTAAGTTATGAAAAAATAAGATAGTATAGCTGATAACAAGAAAAGTTTTACAGCAAGGAAATAAATTTTATAAAATGGTAAGAGGTTTTAGAGTCAACTACTATTTTGTGATATTAATAATAAAAGCATAATGAAGTATTTCATTACTTCTTTAGTCAAATATTCTACTGACCTAGAGAAACTAATCTGTAAAGGATTATTTTATAAGTAAATGTTACTATATAAGACAATTGTCACCTTTTAGAATAATGTTGTATATATTTATGTCATGTTAATAAAATATGCTGACGTCATTTATTTTGTATATTACTGATTTAGAATTTGTAATCAATGACACTTAATATTAATATTTTGAAATATGTATTTAATGAGTGACATAGCAACATTTGCAATGAAACTAATTTGTAGCAAAAAAGTATCAAAAAGAAAATTAAAATTAAAATTGTAACATAATAATAAATACATAAACCTTATTATTATTGTCCCGAAGTTTAGGGGGATTTGTGAAAGTTAATGCTGCTATAAATCAATGCATTCATCGATGAGCTATTATATACACATGGATATATATAAATCTTTTTTATTTTTCCTAGAAGCTTCCCACACACATCTGTTTTTTTCTACAGATATTCTTTAGGATGAATGATTTAAGTTGTATGTGAATCACAATGAAAATCAGTGATGGCTCAAATACATGTGATTTCTATCTGTAACTATTTCAGTCAAAATGGCAGTAAAATGGAAAGGGAGGTTTGATCAAAATCTATTTGGTAATGTGAAAATTATGAATATTCAGTTTTAAGCCTCCTTGAAGTGAGAATGAAACTTCAGGAGATAGAAAATATCTTTTTTAACTACTGAACACTGACGTGTGGATCCATTTTCTTCTCTGTGGGTGGTGGTTGCTATAGCTGCTTTAAGAATCTAAAACATTTCATGGTGTATGAAAATATAGATGATTCCCTTCAGCATAGACTTCACATTTTAGCCCAAGGATCATTTTTCTATTAATGACATTGGGGACTCATAGAAATCTTAAAGTACACCGCTACCTGATATAAAATAAATTGATTCTCAAACTCTGAGTAGATCTGTTTGGTTGGTGTCCAATGGTCATGAAGATTATAGCAGCATGAAGTCATAACCAACTGCTTTCATAGCCTTCTGTTTGAAAAGGTGCCCAAAGCATTTTACACTAATCAAAGTGGATATAAACTTTACACTCATTTGGCTGAACTTCAAAAAACTCAACTTCAAAACATCCTATACACACACTGATGCAATGAATAATTATTTAGAAGTTTGCTTTCCCACATTGTGTAGTATAAAATTTCCTGAATATATTTTGATATTTCTCCCACTCTTTCCTCTTTTACTTATGCTTATTGTTTTTTTAATCTGGTTCTTCTTGACTTGGTACAAAAAGAGGTGAACTCTATATACTCAAATAGCACTATCCTATATGGCAGCCATTATCCATATGTGTCCACTTACATTGATATTTATGGAAAAAACTATAAAATTTTCAGTTGCAACAGATTTCAAGTGTCAGAAAGGTAAAGTGGAATATGTCCATCATTATGAAAAAAGCTCTATAGGACTCCGTTCTTCTAAAACACTGTACATCAAATGGAGACAAATGTAACAAAAATACGTGTTCTTTACAACTAATTGTACTAGGCACACCTTATGTCACTCTCCACTCTTTTTTTTTTTTTTTGCGGTACTGGGGATTGAACTCAGAGGCATTCTACCTCCGAGCTACACCCCCAGCCCTATTTTGTATTCTTTATTTTGAAACAGAGTCTCACTGAGTTGCGGAGTGCCTCACTAGGTAGCTGAGGCTGGCTGTGAACCCCGATCCTCTGGTCTCAGCCTCTCAAATGCTGGGATTACAGGCATGTGCTGCCACACCCAGCTGGCACTCTCCATTCTTGACAGGGCTCTGAACAATCTTGCCACTACATTCTCAGTGTCGAGCCTATTTTTTTTTAACAGAATGTCAGAAGTGGCTTCTAAAAATAAAATGAACAGCCAAAGAGTTTCTCTAGGTTTCAGAGGTCTTAAAATAGATCAAAGTCTTATGATGCTATACTGCCTTACTCAGTGACCTCTATGCTACTAATGTTGTTTTACAACATTAGCTACCATGTTGTCTCACAATGGATGGAAGCTGCTGAAGTAGAAGAGACAGTGGAAAGTGGGTGGAGAGGAATTTTGGGTGTCAAATCAACTGATCTTGTTCTTTGACACTCCTTTATTGAATCAGTTAAAAATTTTTTTCTTGAAAAATCCATCTCACTGGTGAACATTGTAGCTAATACTAATCTATGTGAAGCTTTTCATTTTCTTGTTCCAACTGTCCTGATGAAAACCTGTTGACTCTACATAGTATAGCTTTCCAGTGTTCTTGAATTGGTGTTTTGCAGTTACTTTGTCTTGTTCCTAACTTGCAGCAACTTCTGTAACTTCATAATATTTCAGTAACTGTTTACTATTTTGGATATAATTTTCAATTTAACCTAACTTTGAATGTTTCTTATTTGGTGTGATGTAAGAATAGGAAAATTAGCACAGCAGAAAAAAAAAATCTGATGAACAACATACAGTCATTTAGGAAATAAAACACATTATAAAACTCATTTGTCTGTTTGGAAAAATCAGATTTTAGGTTAAATTAGGAGAATTATATAGTTCTAACCATTTACTGTCCATGACCTGAAATAAAAAATCATTGCCAATTTTTTTTTAATGATCATATGCAAAGAACTATAATCACAGGTACACTAGGGCAAGGTTCCTTTCCAGTGGTTCTGAGCTGAGAGAAATACCCTTCTTCAGTCAACTGCAGATAAGCCACAAAACAAATCTCACCACATTCACATGCTCCTGATCTTTCGATGCTTCAGGATTCATACAACCCTAAAATCTGGATTTATATAAGTAAACACCCTACTATGACACCACACTTTTATTCCTTAAATTTGAAGTTGCATTGAAAATGATATTTGAAGATTCTCAAAGTTTTCTTATTTTAATCTAAAAAAACTCACTTAAATATTTGTGAGGACCGACGACATAGTTCAGTGGTCTAGTGCTTGCCTAGCATGCATAAGGCCCTGTATTCAATCCTTAGCACTGGGTCTACATTGTTCATGTCTTTCATCCTCCTTGCCACTTGAGGAAGATATTAACAGTTTGGTTTGGTTACATCAGTCTATTTGGTGGTTTTCCACTTTACTCTTTGGGCTCAAGCTTATGAGTCCAGTTCAAGGTACCTTCTTGATTTGACTTACCCTTTGCCTTCACCAGTTTTTGGTGGATCTAAACAATCTCATAGATACATGGTTCCAGCAATCCCTTGGTTCCTAACCTTACCTCACTCTGTTTGGCTAATATTACCTATATCTATCTCATTGTAGCCACTAGTGCAGGAGAGATTGGATGACATAGGTTTTGAGTATAGGCCAAAGGATTATATTTTGATTCCAAAATAAATATGTCAGATCAGACAAATATTTGTTATACTATCTTTTGGATATTTTGACATATTTCAATACTTCTCAACAAAATGTGATATAATATTAATCCTAATTCATTCCTAAATTAATATCTCTATACCATTTTCTGTAATACTGTGTTCACATTAAAAAGAATTGTGTTTATGCAGTAATACTTCAGACAGTCATTAGGAAGGGAATTTTTTTTCCAACTAGATAAAGTAAATGTAATAAAGAAACTGGCATGTAAAAGTTAACCTCAAAATGTATGTGTTTATAGCATTTAAACATACTGCAGTGTATATTTACTTAGACAGGATGTAATATTATTAAAATAGGGAGGGAAATAATGTGAGGAGTTATAGTATATTATTCACTTTTTCCAGAGAAAGAGACAGATGTCATACTCATCTTAGGATTTAAAGCTTTTAGCATGGTGCCTGTTTCAGAGTTAATCTAATATTTTAATGAGAGAATGAATGAGTAAGAATTGTTTTACTTAAGCCATATAACCATTTTGCAATTTTCCTTTCAACTTCCTTTGTGTAATACAGTTACACAAAAGTACAAAAGATGTAGTGTAGGCTTTTGTTGTTTGGAGACAAAAGTGAGAAATATGTGTACAGCCAGCAGCTCAATTCAGTTAGAACAATTTCATTTATGGGAAATTCATGTCAATAATGCAATGGCTTTGAGAACAATCATTCCTCAGACATTTATTAGGGCTTATTCCTTGCCTCTCTCTAGTTTTTTTTAAAGGCAAGCCTGAAGATTTTGCTGAAAATTAAAAGTGTATCTGTAAAATCTCAAAGGAATACATAGAAGCTAAAATGTAATTAGCACTGTATTTTAACAAAATTTGAGACCGTTCTTCCCAAGATACTGTGGAATATGAGCTACAGATGTGTTTACTCTGGCAAAAAGCTCAAGATCAAAACAGCTCCTATAAACAGAGACTGAAAGAGCCATTTCCACCCTAAAATTCTATATTACAAATCTTATGTTTACCAAAGAATATTTCAGTTCACCACTGTCGGGTAGGTGTTTATAGAGTTGTTTTAAATAATAAAGATTTAAATATATTCAAATTGTTTCCTGAAAGAGTGGTTATCTTAAAATCACTTGTAGTAAAGATTGCTAGTGAAGAAACAAATTAATCATAATACATATATAACATATGTCAGCTCATTTTCTACTTTGCTTCCCTAAAGATGAACAAGTATCTACCAGGACATGAACAGTAATACAAAAGAGCCATCAATATTGGGGAGTTTTAATAGGTTATAAACATGGTGATCTCTCTCTCTCTCTCTCTCTCTCTCGTTCAAACACACATACACACACACACACACACACACACACACACACAGGATTTCATGGAACTTAAAAGATATTAAAGAGATTCTTCTTTTATATCATTTTTGGGGGGAGGAAACTGGGAATTGAATCCAGGGGCATTCTACCTCCGAGCTACACCTCCCAGTCTTGTTTTTTATTCATTTTGAAACAGAGTCTCACTAAGTTGCAGAGGGCCTCACTAAGTAGCTTAGGCTGACCGCGAACCCATATCCTCCAATTTCAGCCTCCCAAGTAATGTGATTACAAGCGTGTGCCACCACACCTGGCTCTTTTATATCTTATAAGAAGATTTCAGTATGTTAAACTTGAACATGATCTTATCATAGTATAGCAATACTAAAAACAATGGTATTTTCAGTTGGGGAAGGAATTTACTTGTCAACATTTATGGCTATAAATTGTAAAATTCTTGTTACTTTTTTTCATAATTTTTTTAAAGAAAAAAAAAACCTCAAGCCAAAAGAAAGAATGTCTATCCATATTTAACATTAAGAATGATGATCTATGACCTTTTTTAAAGCCACTCAGTTTAATCCATTTGCAAAGTAGTATACGTAGATTTATACATTGAAATCTTCCTGGGTCATAATGCTTCAAAAGAATGCTTGACAGGTAGTTAACTTATGCTTTCAGAATTTGGACACAGTGTAATAACATTTGTATTATATAAATATTTATCCTTTGATTTAGTATAAAATAAATAATATTTAATAATGACACATAGCCACAATATTTTTCTAACAGTGTTTATCATTAATATTATAAGATTATGTTAAAATTTCAAATGGCTATGAAAATAATGAAGTTGCAGATTCAGAAAAAATGGCATTATCATGCCAAAGACAATTAACTGTTAGTTAATGAGTAAAATGATGATATAGAAATTTTTCCACTATATAATGCAGGAAAATAAGTGTTAAATGAGTGTGTAGGGTGGTACACTCATAAATATTATCAAAGTGTGAAGCAATAGAAGGTTAAATGTAGGATTTGTGTCTAATTTCTAACAGGCACAGCTATCAGCATTCAAAAAGCATTTATTGAGCACCTCTAATGTGCCATGTATTTTAGTATGAAGTAGGGAAAGAAGAAGAGTAGTGAAAGCATAGGAAAGGAAGATCTATAATAAATAACACCAAAGAAGAAACCTCTGCTTGAGATTTGTGAGTGTAATTATGAGATTAATACATTTAGGGCCCAGGCAGAATCTATATGTCAAATATCTAACACACTTAAAGCAGCACATAGACATACTCACAGAAAAGCTCTCATCACCCATTTTCCAGGCTCACAGGACCAATAGAGAAAGTGGAAATACAACTAACTATAACTGGTTGGGAGCAGGAATCATGGTTTCAACTAGGGTTCATATGAAAATGAAAGGTAAATATTTCTTCATATCTTAATATTATATTTTCTGCCCTTTCATTTTAATTTTGCTTTAAATTGCTCTCTCTTAGATAATATTTCAAATAGTAAAAAAAACCATAAATAATAGATTACAAATTTCAAATTTCCAATGGAGGTATCATTTTATGTATTTATTTATTATATTTTATTTTATTTTTTTTATTGGTGCACTGTAATCATACATCTTTGTTAGGTACAAGCTGAATAAAGCATACATGCACACATTCTCATTTAACCCTTCCCCAATTCTTGCCCCACTCCCTCCTGCTCCCTCCTTCTCAAGTTGCTTTTAGTAATTGATATGTTCATGAAAGTACATCATGTGCATTAGGGTTTCCCCACTTCCCTCCATCACCTTCTGTTAAGTCAAATTCTTTACTCATCAAAAGTTTCTCCTTCTTCCTCTAGAGTCCCTCTTATGTCCCTTTTTCTCCCTAGCTTCCACATATTAGGGAGAGCATATGATTTTTTTTTTTTTACTTTTTGTGACTGACTAATCTCACTTCCCTGCAAATGACATGATTTTGTTCTTCTTTATGGCTGAGTAAAATTCCATTGTGTACATATCCGATAGTTTTGCAGTCCATTCATCTGTTGATGGACATCTTGGCTGGTTCCATAGTTTGGCAATTGTAAATTGTGCAGCCATAAACATAGGTCTGATGGTTTGGTTTCTATTCTTTTGAGTAGATACTCAGAAGTGGTATTGCTGGATCATATGGTAGGTTCATTCCCATTCATCTGAGGATCCTCCATATTGTTTTCCAAAGTGGTTGCATTAATTTGCAATCACATCAGCAATGTATTAGGGTTCCCACTTCTCCACACCCTGGCCAGCATTTGTGTTCTTGATGATTACCATTCTGATTGGGCTTAGGTGAAATCTCAAGGTACTTTTGATTTACATCTCTGTGAAGGCTAATGATGTTGAACATCTCCTCATACATTTATTGGCCATTTGCATTTCTTCTTTTGTGAAGTGTCTATTTAGATCCTTTGCCCATTTTTGATTGGGTTATTAGATTTCTTAGCTGTGAGTTTCTTGAGTTCTCTGTATATCCTAGATATTAGTCCTCTGTCAGAAGAGTAGCTGGCAAAATTTTTTTCCCACTCTATGGGCTCTCTGTTGAGGCTCTTGATAGTTTCCTTTGCTGCATAGAAGCTCTCCAGTTTAATGCAATCCCATGCATTTATCTTCCTTTGAGTTGCTTGTGCTTTGGAGGTCTTGTTAAGAAAGTTTGTACCTGTGCCTATGTGTTGAAGTGTTGGGCCTATGCCCTCTTCAAGTAGCTGCAAGGTCTCTGGCCTGACTTCCAGGTCTATTATCCAGCTTGAGTTGACTCTTTTGTAGAGAAAGTGGGGTTTATTTCCATTTTCCTGAATATGGTTAACCAGTTTTGCCAACACAATTTGTTGAAGAGGTTATCTTTTTTCCAGTGTATGTTTTTAGCTTCTTTGTCAAAAATCAGTTGACTGTAAGCACGTGGGTCTGTTTCTGAATCTTCTATTATGCTCCATTGGTCTATGTGTCTGTTTTTGTGCCAATACCATGTTGGTTTTATTACTGTGGCTTTGTAGTAGAGTTTGAAGTCAGGTATTGTGATATCTCCTGCATGGTTCTTATTGCTAAGAACTATTTTGGCTATCCTGGTTTTTTTGTTGTTCCAAATGAATTTACGTGGTACTGGACCCAGGGGCATTCTACTTCCAAGTTATACCTCCAGTTCTTTTTATTTTATTTTATTAATTTATTTTTTGTTTTGAAAAACAGGGTCTTGCTGAGTTGCTGAGGATCTCTTGGAATCTGCAATCCTCCTGTCTCAGTCTCTCAAGTACTGTGATTATAGTCTCATGTCACTGCCGTTTTTCAAACTAGATGTTAAGACCATAGGAGGATAATGAGTTTCTACATTTAAAAATCTTAAGTCAATAATACTGGGTAAATATTTTTGTTGGTTTAGAGTTTTAAAGCTTTGATTGAAGTAAATTATCTGTTTTGTGGCTCATATGAAAGTTATAGGGAATTCAATAAAATCAATACAGCCATTAAAAAATAAATGCCTTTATACTTTGTTGAAAATTTTTACAATTTACATATTCATTATCAGATAATTGGAATACATTTAAAATATTTCTTTATTCAATTTAGGATAAATTAAAATTACAATAGGTAAGGTGACTATGAAAAATAATGGAAGCCTGAAGGCATCCTAAGGAGTATATCGAAGTTTGTATTAGAATGTTCTGTGCTCAATGTATTACTTTTAATTAAATCTAAAATTAATTAGGTTGAGTTTTCATTTATTTAGCCAGTAATACCAGAAACATTGCTAATATTGTCACTTAATATCCCAAAATAGTGGCTGTTTTGCAGATTAGGAAACTGAGCCTTGGATATATCAAATAACATGCCTAAAGTAATATGCTTGAAGTATTAACTTCAAAACATTTAATATATTTCTATGGGTATGAATGACACTGCTCTAGGAATCAAAATGAATAAACATTCTTTGAAACCATTCCTTCACTTTTTCATTCATTATGTAACCAATAAATATTAAGCAGTGAGTATGTGTTTGACCCTGCACTGATGCAAAGGTGAATGAGAGTTATATTAAACGAGTTGGTGGTCTAGAGGTTGGGCTAGACACATCTAGTGAAAAATTCAATGAAATGTGGGATGTGCTGAAAACAGCAATCATGGAATGCTATGGGAACCCAGGCATGTAGACCAGCCTAATTATCCAGAAAGGAATTTATGTAGGTGGTGAAATCTCATTTTGAAGGTACTATAATGATAAATAGAGTAAGAAATATTCAAGATAAAGATTACAGAATGAACAAGTTGAGTGTGGGCACCAGAAATAGAACCCTCTTCTCTATCTGTACAACTTCTCATTCAATCAGATGTTTTTGAGCATCTAGTATGTACCAGTGATTGATCTAAGTGAAGGAGACAGATAAGATCCTGCTCTTGTACAGCTTTCATGGTGGGAACCAGTGAGAACAATGTCTAAGCAAGCCATGATGAGATCTTGAATGGGGGAAGTGACAGAAGAAGTAGAAGATAAAGTATGTATTTGAAAGCTATTTAGAAGGCAAATGTGCAGAACTTTTTGCCGATTAGATCTACAGGGCAAAGGAAAACAAGTCTAAGGAGAGTCTCAGCCTTTCGGCTTGGAGAATTATGGATTTTTTTTTTTTAATTAACTGAGATGTTTCATAAGAAAGATGAAGACAATTTTAGAGATGTTGAGTTTTTGCCATGCATCCAAACGATATTGCCAGCAGGCAAATACATTTATAATTTAGTTAGTAAGGAGGATAATCTTTGCTAACATATAGACATTTGGACTTTATACTAAATGGCCTTTCCATACAATAAATAATAAATAAAATAAAATTTAAAACGTAAAAAAACCAACAAAACCAAAAAGAAAACACCTCCAGAGCTACCTATGAATGATATCAAGAAAGACTACTGAATGGCTAAGTAATAATTAAAATGTTCAAAAGTTTAGTAATTCATATATGAAACAATCCAGGTTTATTAGAATATTTTAGTATTATTTTTGAAGGGAAACTAATACACAGAAAACATAGAAAGGAACCAAAATGACCTTGGGAAAATTGGGAATGAGAATGTGCTTATTTATACCCAGGGAAAATCAGTGCTATATTTGAATATTTTTCAGGATAATTCTAAACAACTCATCATGCCCAACCATCAGGTAAGTTCCTCAGTCATGCCATCTCTAATTCCCTTTTAGATATTAAAATTTTATTTCCTTTCATGAATCTCAGGAATTTGTATTGTATATTTCACACATTTCTATATCACAATCCTGACTGTACTAATTAAACAAAACAACACAGGTTGTTGGTATATTAAAATTTTTGAGGTCTGATCCAAATACTTTTGAGACACAAATAAAGATTGAATTTTTAGTTTCAGAAAACTTCAGAATTGCTGTTTTAATCTCTACTATATCCCCATTCAGCCTACTAACTGAGTTAGCATCTACTTGCATTCAAAGAATGGATGTAAGAAGGAAGGTCCATATTTTATTCATGAGTTATTAAAAAGACACTATTCTTGTAAATTCTGAAACACTGGATTTTTTATATTATATGAAAATTAGAATATATATATATGCACACACACATACAATC